>JANIHY010000208.1:30826261-30836721 GCA_027479065.1 Erythroxylum brevipes
AGTCCTCTAAGCTAAACAAGTCTTTTCTCATAAATTTTCCTTAATTTCAGCAAATTTTCTTAAATTCATAAAGTGTCCCACCAATTTTTTCTCATTAATATTCATTGTAATATTTCTAATTATCATCAAAAGTTCGGGGTCCAACAGATATTCTTCATTTTATTCTTCGTTATTTTGGGTTTTAGGAAAAAAGAACAGACGCATAGACAGACCAACCTCTTCATCATTTTTTCACCGATTTTCAAGATGGAAAAAGGCAAGAGTAGCCATTCTTCTTAGAGATCAATGGAGGAGATGGAAGGTTAACTTCCCGACACCAATTTGAAGGTGAAATCAATGTCCGAGTCACGGTTAAGCTTATCTAATCTTGTTTAATGTTAAATCTCTCTTTTCAGATTATTATCATTGTTTTTTGTTGATTGAATTGAGTTTTGTAAAGATAATCTTAATGCATTCATTGGATTATTTTATTACGAACCCATTGCTAGAATATTGAATATAATTTTTAGTCGTTATATTTCATGCTCGTGAGTAGCCATTGATAAACTTAGATCATTATAAACAACATAACTTAGGTTAGATAACCCGGATATATGAGGTTATTGCCTATATTGATCCTTTTTTACTTCGTAAATGCGGTTGCTCAATTGAATCTAGAGATCATATCCTAGATTATTTGTTAGCTAGGTTTAATTAACTAGTACTTCGTAATTAAACACAGTCTAAGGGAAAACTAGGATTAACAGAGCGTATTGTCAATCCACGACAACAATTCGAGGAGAGACATGAAAACATTAGAATGATGAGATATGTTTAATCGTGTTTAAGCCAAGATTGATCCTAGAATCGAACTTTACATATATTCGACATTTTTATCATTTTGACTATTTTCTAAAATTTGTTTTCGCTAGTTTAATTTTAATTTATTTTCTCAATTGCATAAAACCCAAAAACCCGTCATTTTATTTCCTTTGTATCAATTATTTCCATTACGAGAATTAAATGAACTTTCCATGTACATACGATCTCGGCACATCACATTTACAAGTTTTTAATATGCAAAGTTAGGTAAATTTTGTAATGCACTCAACACACGTTGTCAGATTTTGACACTTGTCAGGGAGTGTGGTGATTTAATTTTCATTTTTTATTTTAGTTGGTGTTTTGTGTATATATTTGTTTATAATCATTTCTTTTAGTTATTTTTTAATTTTTAAACATTTGTTAGTGTTGGTGTATGGTAGTTACCAAATATCTTTGTAGAGAACTTGATCAATTTGATTTAGAGATCGAGAGTACACTACGGAGATTCCGAAGAGAAGCAAGAACGACTTTAGAAGTAGAACCATAACCTAACTCCGAAGAAACGATGGCAAATCCAAGAACATTAAGTGAGTTGATTGTACCAGACCTAACCCAAAAACCTTTATGCATTACATTTTCAAAAAAATTTTAAGCTTGTTACTTTTGAGCTTAAGTCGGGATTAATACATTGTTACCTAATTTTCATGGTCTTACAGGTGAGAATGCGCATAAGCATTTTAAAGAGCTTGATGTGGTTTGTTTAAGCATGAAGTCTCTAGGAGTGATAGAGGAGTAAATCATGTTGAGGGCTTTCCCGTTCTCACTAAAAGATGCAACAAAGGAATAGTTGTTCGACTTACCTGCTAGAAGTGTGAATAATTGGCTAGAGATGAAGAGACTGTTTTTGGAAAAATATTTTCCAATGTCAAAGATAGCAAGTATTCGGAAGAAAATATGTAACATAAAACAAAAAAATGGAGAGTCCTTTTATGAGTATTTAGAGCGCTTTAAGAAGTTATGTGCCAGTTATCCTCACCATAACATGCTGGAGCAACTTCTCGTTTAGTATTTCTATAAGGATTGTTACCGATAGAGAGGAATTTAGTTGATGCGACAAATGGGGGCACTGTGTCAGAAAACTCCTATCGAAGTCGTGATTCTACTTGAGTGAATGACTATTAACACTCAGCAATCTAACACTCGCATCGATGCTCGATGTATAAATAAGGTAAGTACTTCATCTATCAAACATCATTTAGATGAGCTAACATCTTTTGTTAGACATATTATAGTTGGATAGGCATAAGTAAAAGCATATGGAATATGTTCAAGCATGAGTCATCTAATTGATGATTGTCTAACACTACAAGAGGGAAGTATAGAGTATGTGAATGCTGCAAGAGGGAGCTTTCCTAATTAATACAACCTGTACTCGCAGACATATAACCCAAGCTAGAGGGTCCTAACTTGAGTTACGAAGGAAACAAATAGCAGAATTACTTCTAGAATCGGTCATAAGGAGCACAACAATTTCAACCAAGGCCACAAGGTGCATAAGGAGCCTCCTCTTCTAGTTTAAGTACATCTCTAGATGAATTTATCAAGATTTCTACTACTAACGATCTTCATTTTTATAAAGGTATGTAGCAACTTAAACAAAGTATATAATAGTTTCAACAGAGAATACAACTACTTCATTAGGGCCTGCAACAACTTTAGTAAGAGACAGAATCAAGCATACATAACATGGAAAACCAAATGTGTCAGATAGTAGTGAGGCTTAATCGTTTATAATCACAAAGTGGAAGAAAGTTTTCATCTCAACTTGAGGTGAACTCGAAGAATGTAAATGTTATAATCCTAAGGAGCGGAAAGGAGATTGAGGGTTTTAAGTGAAATCCCCTAAGGATTGTCAATGAGGAAGAAATCGAGGAGGAGTTGGAAAAGAAAGAAAACCCTTCATTGAGTACAAAATTAAATTTAGAAAGCCCTAATATCATTAAGACTAATCCTTCACCTTTTCTAGATTAACAAGACCAACCAAGGAGGAGAAAGACAATGAGATATTAAAGACTTCCTAGAAAGAGGAAGTGACCATACCTTTGATCAATGCAATTAAGCAAGTACCGAGGTACGCTAAATTTCTCAAAGAACTGCATACGTATAAAAGAAAGTTTAGAGGTGATGATGAGTGAGAATGTATTTATGATTTTTAAAAAGAAGATAACTCCAAAATGTTGAAATCCAGGTATGTTCGCCATTCCTTGCAAAATTGGTAACACTGTGATTAATAGAGCTATGTTGGATTTAGGAGCTTCAATTAATGTTGTGCCTCGTTTAATTTATACTTCCTTAAATTTGGGCCTTTTGAAAGAAACAAGTGTTATCATACAATTAGCTGACTGCACTAACGCTGACCCTTATGGTGTGGTTGAGGATGTTTTAGTGTAGGTGAATAAGTTGGTGTTTCCTGTAGATTTTTATATTATTGATATGAATGATGATACTTTATATAATCCAATACCTATCTTGTTGGGGAGACCATTTCTTAATATGATTCATATTAAGATAGATGCTCGTGAGGGCAACCTTATGATGGAATTTGATGAGGAAGTGATTCATTTTAACATTTTTTATGCCATGAAACATCCTCATAATGATCACTATATGTTCTCTATTGAAGTGATTGATCCTCTAGTGCGAGAAATGTTTAAATTGAGTTGCAAGGATTGTTTAGAAATAGTATAGCTGAATAAATGGAAGCAGAAGCCAATAATGATATTGAAGTGGGAGAATAGCTGATGGAAATGGCAGCCACATTGGATTGGTTAGAGCACTCTCCCAAAAGGTATGATTTAGCTTCTATGCAGTTATCCGAATCTCACCAGAAGTTAATGCCTTTTGATGTACAGGAACCTAAAGTAGAACTAAAGACAATCTCACACACCTCAAGTATGGCTATTTAAGAGATAAGCAGACTCTCCCAATTATCGTTTTGACGAAGTTGACTTCAGATCAAGAAGAAAGGCTGGTTCGAATGTTGAGGTTACATAAGAAGGCTATAGGATGGACGATCATAGATATATAAGGGATAAGTCTTTCTATATGCATGTATCGTATTTTGTTAGAGGAGGATGTCAAGTTCACAAGGCAAGCTCAACGTAAGCCGAATCCTTCGATGATGTAAATTGTGAAGAAAGAAGTGCTAAAGCTTCTCGATACTGGGGTTATTTACCCAATCTCTAATAGTAAGTTGGTAAGTCCTATTTAGGTGGTTCCAAAGAAGTCTAGAATCACATTTATGACCAATAAGGAAAGTGAGTTGGATCTCACTCAAGTGCAAACTAGGTGGCAAGTTTGCATTGACTATAGGAAATTAAACTCAGCAACTTGTAAAGATCATTTTTCCTTTTCTTTATTGATCAGATGCTTGGGAGATTCGCTAGTTATAACTATTATTACTTTCTAGATGGCTTTTCAACTTATCTTCAGATCCTAAGTACACTGGAAGATAAAGAAAAGAATACCTTCGCATACCCATTTACTACAATTGCTTACCGAATGATGTCATTTGGATTATGGAACGCACCTGCCACATTCCAAAGATGTATAGTGAACATTTTTTCCAAGTATGTTGAGAAGATCATAGAGGTATTCATGGATGATTTTAGTGTTTGTGGTACTTCCTCTGATGAATGTCTTAAGAATCTTGCTATTATCTTGGAACGATGCATTGAAACTAACATTTTTCTGAATTGGGAAAATTGTCATTTTATGGTGGATCAAGGTATAGTTTTAGGGCATGTTGTATCTGCTAGGGGTGTTGAGGTAGATAAATCTAAAGTTGATCTTATTTCTTCTTTACCTTACCCCTCAATTGTGCGAGAAGTGCATTCTTTTCTTAGGCATCTAGGTTTTTATCATCAATTTATCAATGACTATTCAAAGATAACTGCATCGTTATACAAGTTATTACAACAAATTGCCTTTTTTGAGTTTGATGATAAGTATAAGGAAGCATTCAACAAACTTAAGGAGCTTTTGACATCATCACCGGTGATTCAATTGCCAGATTAGAGCCTCCCCTTTGAGATCATATGTGATGTATACGACTATGCAATGAGGGCAATTCTAGGATAAAGAGTAGGGAAAATTTTGCATGTCGTCTATTATGCTTCAAAGACCCTCAATCCAGCTTAATTAAATTATTTGACAACTGAAAAAAGAACTTTTATCTATTATTTTAAAGATTATTTAGTCATAATTAGAGTTTAAATTGACTAGAAAAACTCATGGAAACTTTAACATGTACTTTTGGCCTTGTGATTGGTTAGTGTGCATTATTCTTAGAAGAGTGGTGACTAGTGTTAGATAAAAACTAGTGAAAATTTGAGTCGTATTAGACTGATACATCCATATCAGTCTCACTTTTTTTGTTATGTGTGACCTTTATGACATGTAAATCCTTACTTTGCTTTGATTTTCTATTAAAAAACACATTTTTATTACATGCATTTTCATGAAAATGATTAGGCATTCTTTGTTGTTTACAAGTTACATTAGTCAAACAGGCTACCCGTTTTTACTGTGAGAGCTAAACTAAGTTGTGAAACATATTTTTTGCATTCTTCATAGCTAACGATATCCAGTTTTAAATGAATGTTAATCTGTGCATATGATGTCTCACTGAGTGTTACTTTTGCTTTACTAACTTAATGGCTTTTATGCTAAATTACCTAAAATACATCGCTTTACTAGCTTAATGGCTTTTATACTACATTCTAAAATACAGCTCACCTTATCCTTTCCCACATTACAACCCTAGAAAATTCCTTTGATTTATGATTATGCATGTGACTTTTAGTGGTGGAGAACTAAAATGATATGGAAAGTTGTAGATTCTTGTGATCATGAATGCTGTTTGAGTGTACCTATAGAAATATCTTATTTAAACACAATTTGTCTAAGTCTACCTCTAGATTACTCAGTTTCTAAGGGTGATGAAAACTAATTGATCATGAGTTGAAGCTTTGAATGTTGAGTTGTTGCTATAGGTTCTTAAAGTCATTCATCTTTACTTATGATTATCTATTCTTAGAAAATATGAAAAATGAGTAAGAGTTTTGATTTGTGATTTTAATTTTGATGATTTACCCGAGGATGGTCAAAAGCTATATGTGGGGGAACTTGATATATGCTTAAATGTTGATTCAATTGATTTATTACATTTAGTGATTAATGCCTTATAAATGCTTAAGATACCCACTTTAGTTTATACGTGATTTTAGGTACATTTCGGAAGTGAAGGAATTAAAGTAAGCTGAAAGCATATTTATTGAGTCATCCTCTCAATATTCATACTCTATTGTCTTCATGGAGTAAGAAGAAGAAGAAGATTACAAGAAGAGGAGACAAGACAAAGTATAAAAATGGAGAGTGAGGTATTATGGATCATGGCTAAGAAATTAAAATGTTACGGTTGTGAGCATTGTCTCATAGCTGTAACATGAATTGCATGCACGTGAGAATAAACAATTAAATGAATTTGTGTAACATTTTATTTAAAATGTTAAATGAATTACAAGATAGGAGGACACCTCATGCTTCTAATTTTGTGACATGAATTTTAAGAATGAGCTAGCTATCACTTTAAAACCTAATTTTGATTATAAAGAAAAAGGTATGATGGCGGCAAGATGGATGGAAAATTTGATACACCTCATCATGTTACCAAGAGAGGGTTCTAACAATTAAAATGGTACATAGCTTTTAACCAATCCATTGACAACTTTCCATTCCATTTAACCTAGCTTTTGGATGATATGATTAATAGTTGGTGATTTTGACGGCAAAGGAGGATAAAAACGTGGGATGGCTGTAACAACACATGCTTGACGTTACTTCTGTCCGTTTTTATCTCATTGAAAACTAGCTGCCTCATTTTTTTAACATAGCTTTTGAAGATGAGAGGTGGAAGTAATGGCTAGGACATTGGACAGCAACCGAAGGATAACACTAAGGACAACACCAACACATTTGTTCTCTTCTGATTTGAAATACACGTGAACCATACTTTTTAAAACCTAGTTGCCACATTGTTTAAGGGAGATATGGAATAAAGAAAAAAAGTGAAGTGTCGGCTGGGAGTGGGGGTGAATAACTGAGAGTGAAAGACAACTAAAATATTTTTATCTCCTCTTCGGTTTTTGCAACATAGGGAGGAATGGGAGGGAGCTGATGCATGATTGTAACATCCCGTTTCCTTACAAAGGGTTAGACCCTAGAAATTGGTACATGTGAAAACAAAAAACAAAAAAAACAACACATCTCATGCTCATGCATTATATAAGGTGTACATGCATATGAATAGTAAATTTTGCACAGAAAAATGGTTGTACATGCATTCATGACATTTTTTGATATATTTTTGGTCATATATGTGATTATTATAAAAAATATGATTTTTGGTATTTGGAAAATTGATTGGATAGGGTCATTGAGGTTTTAAAAGTGTTAGTGAATTTTTGTAAAATTTCGGGGTACTTTTTCAGACTAGAAAAAATGCGCCATGTAGCAGACTGATTATTTCCCGATAGTAGAAATTACTATCTAATGGCGCTAAAAATTTAGATACATGACTTTAGGATTTATTTAAGTTAGCCATTGAAAATTGGGAGATGATTTGTGTAGAAATTGGACTTAGGTTTTGAAAATTGAATTTGTGGAGCCAAACATGGTCTTAACTCCACTAGCATTATTTTAATTCAACACTTTCCCCTTTTTGCTTTATCTTTTCATGATGGTTCTTCTTTAATAGGTAATTGGTGTTTTAAATGAGAGTTTCTCCATAATATACGTAGCCTCCCTCTTCTTTCTTCTTTGTTGGGTTTCTTCTTCTTGTTAATGGTTACCAACCTCAAACTACACAAAAGCTCTCATATCCTACTTATTTTCTCTTCTTTTGTTTACAAAAAACACAAACCTAAGCTTTTCCCCTTAAGAAGATGATGGTTGTGTGTGGTAGGGAAAGTTAGGAGGATTGTGGGATTTTGAAGTTTAGAAGTTTTGGAAGCTTGTTTAGGTAAGAATTTTGTTTTATGTCATGAAATACTAGCTAAATACATTATTTATGATGTTTTTAAAGTTAATTGCATGGCAATTGAGGTTGGAGTATATGGGTGTGTGTGTGTGAATTTCTTGCCTAGATGAATGATAAATGATGTAGAATTGGATGAATGTATATTAGAAATATTTTGGAAGTGAAAGTAGGTGTAGAAGAGTGTAGTAAATGTATGGATGTTTGAATGTATGTTGCTGCCATTTTATGGCTAATTTTTTAAGTGAAGGTCTTGATAAATTTTGGGTGATTTATTGACTAAATTGGATGCTTATTGGTGTAGAAATGGTATTGGAATGATAGGATTTAAGTTAGGTGTAAAAGCTTGAAAATTGAATTTGTACATGTTTCAATGTTAGTGCCATAAATATTTATGTAGTTATGCAATTGTGATGAGGATTGGCTTGAATTAAACTTGAGAAGTTTGGCTAGAATTCTTATGAAGGAAGTGCTGTCCAATTTTGACTTGAAGGGCTTTGAATTTTTCCCTGAAAGTGGGCAATATGTGTAGGATGGATAGTGTCATGTTTGTGATCCTAACATTGAAAATTTGTGACCTAAAACTTTGGAGAATTTTTCTAGGATGATTGAGACAGATTTTGCTAAATTGGCTTCATGAAAATTGAAGATTTTCTTGTTAGCTTTCTATCGCCACTAAGTATGACATTTTTCGATTTTGAGGTTGAAAGTTATAACTTGTGAACTTTCACATGGTATTTCAAAGTATTAATGTACTTTGTGTGTGAAATGTCTCTAAGTATAGGTTTTGTGGTTACTGTACTTTGGGGCTAATTCTGGACTGTTATGGTTGAAGTTGGCTCAAGTGATCTTATGGAAAGTTATAGAGGAATGTCTTAGCGCTGTAATGAGGTATAATATGCTAATTTTGGATGTAGGGATTGTAAGTTATGAATTTTTAAAAGTATGGTTATGGTTTAGGGTGAAATTATGAGGGCAGAAACTTTGGTTGAGAAATTGACCTGTTTAGAGGTTGAATTCACTTCCAAGTTATTCATGAAAGTTGTAACTCTTCTTGATAGCTTTCTATCGTCATGAAATGTGCTATTTTTCGACATTGGAGTTGGTAATTATAAGTGCTTGAACTTTGCTTATGGTTTAGGTGATGTTTAATAATATGAAAATAGGGCAGCAACAATCATGTAAGAAATTGACCTCGTTAGAAGTAGAATTTGTTTCTAAGTGCTTCATGAGAATTGTAGAATATGTTCTGAATTTTCCATTGATATAAAGTATGGAATTTTTGGCTAATGAAATAGGAAGTTATGATTTTTAGAAGATGTGTTTTTGTTTAGGATGACATTTGCAGGACAGATATTTTGAAGTGCATTTGACTCCTTTAAAGTTGAAATTTGTCTATGAGTCCTTCATGAAACTTGTAGAAATTTCTGTGATATTTCTAATGATACTAAATTTGTCAAATTTGGACACTTGTGTGAAAAGTTATGCATTGTGGTAGAAAAGAGGAAAATAGGTGCAAATGTTATTTTCTTTTAATTTTATTTTTGTTCTAATATGACCCTTTTGCCATTCTTTTGTGTATAATTTTTTCATCCGACCTCTGATTGACTTGATTTTTAAGGGGTGGGATTCGTGAAATATTTAATTTCATTTCTATATGAAATTGTGAATTTTTGGAGATGATATTGACATTGATTGATTAAGTCAAAGTGAGAGGACCAAGCGATTATTTTATGGTCTGTGTTTTAGCAATAATTGGACCTATAGAGATCCGAATTGAGTGATTTTAGTGTCTATGGATTCCTAATGCATAGAGGAATTTTTCTATCAAGGAGAGGTTGCCTAGGTTACCCTATGTGGACTTCTTTGTTGATCGGGAGTAGTAGACCCGAAAGTATGGTATTAGAAAAATTGCAATTAACATAAATTGCAAGTTTAAGGATTTTAGTGCGGCTAAACCCTAGGCATACCTGAGTTGTGATAACGAAATAGGTTTTGAAATAAAATTTATAGATTAATACCAGGATAGTCATGAACATGCTTCGTACATATATGTGCATCAATGAGTATAATTGTGCAAAATTATTAATGTGTGTGCGACGTATTGAATAAATGGGTTGTGCAGGCTAAGAGTTCGCTGTCAGGCGTTTCTAGAATTTGGAAGCAAATGCTAATCTGGAGCGTACTGTGAGTAGACTGAGATGGTCTCATTTTACCCTTTGTTCTATTTTGTTTCACTTTGTTTAAATTGATTACTGAATGCGGTGAATAATGGTGGGTTTGAGGTTTGCTGTTATTATGAATTCCGGACAGAAGGTCCAATGATTGTGTACTGGGGAGTTGGTTATAAAAGTGCTACTTGTGACTAATTGGGATACATGTGGTTAATTGTAATACATAAATGTTGATTGTGTCATTCATAGGCTGACTGATTGTAACTTATGCATAAGTGCATAATAATGTGATTAATTGTGGCATATGCATTTCATTCATGAATGCTTAACCAGATAATGACAGTTGTAACCGGGGTAGACACCGAGAGCTTAAAGCTCCACGATTG
>JANIHY010000208.1:30868160-30882551 GCA_027479065.1 Erythroxylum brevipes
TATTTAACATTATTAGGTAATGATGCATACACTACTTAGAAATATTTATTATCTTTGGATAAATAAGTAAAACTAATAGTGCATTTACATTACCAAACAATCATATTCATTAATTATAAGAACAACCAGTTAACCTTTAGGTAATTCATAAATATCTTATAATATTGAATTTCAATCTACTTATAGAAAAGCATCATTTATAGCATCAATTTTAAGAGTGAGTGATTGAAAAAATTCTAGTCAATTTAGAACTAAATTATCTTAAAGATTTGATCACTTAGGTGATTAAAAAATCTAAAATAATATTATTCTAAATTTGATAAATGCGTAAAATATTAAATATTAAATTATCACATAATAACATACTGCCAATCATTATTATTAACGTACATGTATACAAAACATAGTACATAATTATTATTAATCTTGACAAACAATGACTCTTGATCCATAACCCATAAACAAGTTAACATGCATATACTTCACCTCATTTTTACTATTCATGTTAATATGCATGTAACATTTCCATACATCCTTCCAGGAATATAATTTTACTCTTAATAATTACAATTAATTGCATAATTCACATACATTAACTTTTCATGCATTCATATATTTCTTTCTTTTAATGTCACTATTTACGTCCTTCGTCTACTTTCACAAACCCATCTCCACCGACGCTGGCACATCACCATCGATGGCAAGAAGGGAACCAGACGATGCACATTCAGCATCGATTATTACCGACGAGAGACTCCCTACCTACTGGTTTCATATAGGTGCATGCAAAATACTGTACATAATTATTATTAATTATCTACAATAATGTTGTCAAAAGCATGAACATAAACATGCTCATCTTTTGTGGTTTTATAAACAAGAAGAAGAAAAAAAATCAAGAGTTTCATGATTGGAAAAAAAATTATGACATCAAATGAAGAATCATGTAGTTCATAACCTAGAATATGCTCTGATACTAGATATTAAGTTTCCTTATATGATTATACGTGATTTTAAGCATATATAATTCTCACATATATAGTCATTGTAACTTGATCCATAGAGTCGTTTAATGTCGATACGAAAATCAAACTTTTCAATTCTCTTGATTCTCTTCAATGTTTATATTCTTTTTCTTCACATTCTCACTTCTTTATTTTCCCTTTATTTGATGGTTATCGACATAAGCAACTTAATAAGCAAAAATAGTGATTATTGAGAAAACAATCTTTTAACTACGACACCCATCATGTCAGTATTAAGCTTTATAAACATTTATTACATGAGGCATTAATAATCTAACAAAGGCAACACTGGAAGTCCACCTTATTCTCCACCCATCTTGTTCTGTGAGGCTTGCTGTTTGGGATTGTCAAGAATTTACGACCATTTAAGTTTTAGATGTACTTTTCTTGTCCTTCATAGTTTTTGCTTATTTTATAGGTCTTTTTAATACTTGCCTGTTAAAGAGGAAGCAAAAAAGGGTGAAGGCATAAGTAAACAAAGACTTTTGTTTTTATTTTAAAAACATATAAAAATGTCTTTTTTCTTAAATTTATTGTGATTTTTTATTTTTTAAAACAAGAAATGACCGCCATACTCAACTAAACATATTTTAATGATATATGTTCTTTTTTTTTTAATAAAAGCCGTAACAAAAAAAAAAAGAAATAAACATGCGCTTAATTTTTAATTTCGTTACATTAAACAAAATTGTCAATGCTAGGGCAAATGATGGAGGGACAGAAAGCGCAGCTCTCTAGCGTGCACTATGGCACGCAGGATCAGAGCCTACTCTACGTTGAAAACGAAATCTTAGGAGAGAGAGAAGGAATGTTTCCTTTTCAGTTCAGGTTGGGTAATTTCCCCCAGTAAAAAGGAAAATATACTTGGGGGATAAGTTTAGTTTAATGCGTGCTCGGATTCATAGTCAAGTGAGTCACTGACAGCAACAGTTCTTCACTTCTTTTCTCCGTCTTTTGTCTCCAACGTACCGGTTTTGCTTAAACCCTCTCTAAAACCAATCAAACGTGAAATCTTTCAAACGCATTGTTATTGGGTATCTCTTCAATGGCGCTAAGCCTAGAGGGACAAGGCTCTTCCAAGAAAAGAAGGCGCAAATCCATCAGAAGATCCCTCTCCGTTGGCGATAAAGTTGAGGTATTGACGTTACTTTGGACTTTTATCTTTCGATATACGTGTTATTGATGGGTTTTTGAATGTTGGTTTTAATTTGTTGCTGTTCATATTTTATCTGAGCTACATTCCGTCTTTCGCCGTCCTATCTGTTTGTTTTGTTTGGCATTCATGCAAACACCAATCACCATGCAAATTTGCCTTTTCTATTTAAGAGTCTTTTTTTTTTGGTTACTCGTTTCTTTTGTGGTATCTTGATTTATTATGTCATCTTTTGGAATCATTCCGTGTAAATATGATTTGATTGTTCTCAGTTTTGTGTGTTGTCAATTTTTGAAGGTAAGGAGTGTGGAAGAAGGATTTCATGGGTCATGGCATGCAGGAACCATCACTGCATGTAGCAAACAAAACTGGAATGTGAAATATTTTGTCCAGTACGATAATCTATTAGCTGATGATGGGTCTAAGCATCTTGAGGAAAGCTTATCAGTTTTCCTTCTTTGGAATGATATCAACGTTAATGGTGAAAACGGATGCAATTACAGAGGCCGAATTAGGCCATTTCCACCCCGGCTTGACTTTAGCAAGTACAACTTTACATATGGGATGTGTGTGGATGCGAATTATAAGGATGGATGGTGGGAAGGTGTGATTTTTGACCATGAAGAAGGGTCAGAGGAGAGGAAGATTCTTTTTCCAGACCTTGGTGATGAACTGATTATTCATGTTAGTGCATTAAGGATTACTCAGGATTGGAATGAGATTGAATATACGTGGAGGCCTCGTGGGATGTGGTTGTTTCTGGAGTTGATCGAGAAATATGAGAGAAGAAATTATATGTCAGTTTCTGTGAAGCAACTTTGGTTTGATTTGAGAGATAGAAAGGGTTTCCAGGAGCTTGGAGATTGGACTTCCTCTTTAAAAGTTTTATGGGAGGAGCTGTTATTGGATACGCTCAATGATAACCTTCTAATTGTGCTTAATAATCTTTCCCGGGTAATAGGCCTTCCTGGAAGTATGCAGCAGCTGAAGATTGTTAAACCTGTTACAGATCCTAAGATGTATACTGAAACAGAGTCCCTAGAGACTTGTGTCTTAGTACCATCCAAAAATGCACCAGAAAGTAATATGGTTTTGAAAGCAAATGGCTTAACTGGTCAATCTATTCAACGGGAGCTTAATGCAGAGCCAGTTAAGTCTCTTTTGCCCAGTGATATATCAAATTCAGAACTGCAGTTTGAAACAATGTATGTGCAGCCTCAGTCTTTTGATCTCTTACCTTTAAATCTGGATGGAGGTTCTGTCGTAAATTCCATGACCAATGCTGAAGGGATATCTGGTTCTGATTGCAATAACTTGACAAGGAGGTACTCAAGTCCTGTTTGCAGTAAAACTCCTTGGTTGCCTGCTGGCCCTGACTTAGTCCCTGGTCCAGAGTTTTGCCCTGAGGCAGTTGTCAAATACACACAACAAAGTAAAGGAATATGCAGGGAGTCCTTAAAGATAGAAGTACGGAAGCATCTTTTATATCAGAAGTGGAAAATTAGTTTCATGAGGGATAAAAGTAGTATCAGACTACGCTATACCTCACCTGATGGGAAGCATTACTTTTCTCTTCGTCAGGTATGCCTTGCTTTGACAGAATATGATGAGGATTTTCTTTGTCCAACCTTCCTAGATAAGGAGAAAACTCCGCAGAGTGCTCCAGGTGAGCCATTGACTACTCTTTCTGGACCCCTTCCAAACAATCACAATCACTGTTGTTATCGAGCTAGGATTCCTTCAGATGCTGATATTCATGTTGAGCAGCCTGAATATTGCCCTGAAGCTATTGTTTTCTGGTACAATTTTGGATATGAGGAGAGATTAAGAAGCAAAAATGAAAAAGGTGCCATTAGACACATGACATCACGAGCAAGAAAGCATCTCTCTGCGGTGGGATGGAAATTCTGGTATGCAAAACGTAATGGGAGGCATGAATTGCGCTATGTTTCTCCAAGAGGAAAGTGCTATAATTCTCTACGAATTGCCTGCAAAGACGCAATTGACCAAAAAGCTTCTGAGGATATGGCTTCTTGCAGCATGCCTAAGGAAGATTTAGCTATTCGAAGACAATCTTCTCCACCTAGTAAAATAGATATTCAAATGTCAAAGGATTTGTGTCTAGAGTGTTCTTTTGCATTACCATTAAGAAAATCTACAGAATTACACAAAAGTAGAGCTGAGAGAATTGTGAAGGTTGGAAAGAAAAGGAAGGGATCTAACTTATTTGAATCCGAAACCAGTTCCCATTTGCAAAATGGCGGGGTTCAAGAGCTGGAAAGGGGAAGAAGAAGAAGAAGAAGAAGAAGAAGTAGACAGACATCTAAAATGCTCATTGGGCCCCTAAATCATAAAAAGTTTCCTCAATCGACTCATATGTTGAGATCGGGTAAAAGAGTGCAACAGATTGTAGTTCCTAATGCCTCGCATCGTTGCCCACGAACCGTGCTATCATGGTTGATAAACAATAATATTCTATTGCCAAGAGCAAAAGTACACTATAGCATGCGAAAGGGTGGACTTCCAATTGCTGAAGGGCGTGTAACTCTTGATGGGATTAAGTGTACTTGCTGTAGGAAGGTTTATACTCTCAGTGGTTTTGAAGCTCATGCTGGCAGCAAAAAACACAGGCCAGCTGCCAATATCTTTCTGGAAGATGGAAGGTCTCTTTTGGATTGTCAAAAACAGATGATGAGTAATTTCACCATAAAACATCCTAAAACAGTGAAGGGCAGTTGGCTTCAAGGTGAGAATGATTATATATGCTCTGTCTGTCATTATGGTGGTGAACTAATATTATGCGATCAGTGTCCTTCATCATTTCATAAAAGCTGTCTTGGCATGGAGGTAAGTCTTTTGTTTAGAGATATGTACTTCCCGTCATTGCAACTTTCCACCTTACAAGCCCATCAAGAAAAAAAGAAGTTATTTTCTGATTCCTTCTTTTATATGTTGTACTTCTTTGGGATCCCACAGGACATTCCAGAAGGAGACTGGTTCTGCCCCTCATGCTGCTGTAAAGTTTGTGGAGAGAACAAATTGAAAAAAGATAGTAAATTGTTCATGGATGAATATGTGCTTATTTGTGCACAGTGTGAGCATAAATGTAGGTCAAATATGATTGTTTCTTGCTCTATGTGATTATACATTTGAAATGTCTCTGATATGCTTTCTTTGATGTAGATCACATGGCATGCACTGGGAATGAAGGTTCAGATAATCGGGATAACTATCGCAAAGAAAATTGGTTTTGCAGCAAAAAGTGTAAAGAGGTACGGCTAACCCTTTCTGAACTTTAAAACTCTCAATCCCCCTTATTGCACATTCGATATGTACTGTGGGTTTTTTCATATATAATGATTGTTATCAGTTAAGTAATGTTACTATGTATATCTGGTTTGTTTTTCCTAACATAGAGAATAAATAAGGGAATTGTTCTTGACTTGCAGGAATTTTCTATTTGGTCTTTTGTTCAAATTTTCCTGGATACAGTGGTGCTAATAGCTTTTGAGTACCTTGTCACTATTTTTCTGAATCTGCACTCTAGTTATTCCCTTGGTTTCTTTTGTTCTAGCAAAATCAAGTATATGGATCAGGAGTAATCTATATATTTAAGCTCCATTTATTATGAACAGAAGCACAGGTTTTTCTGTTGATGATTTGCAAGTTTATGAGACTGATACTACTGGAACCAAATAAGATGCTTCAACATCTAACCTTTGAGAGATCTGAATCAAATAAAAGATTAAGTTATAGTTGACAGAAGATACTTTGGTTTCTTCTGGATTCTAGCCATCTTTGCAATCAAGATGTCACTTAATTGATAGTTCTGAACTTCCCTTGTCCTGTATTTTATTGTGTTTTCATGTGTGCCTCTGTATCAATTTAGTACTTTGACAGTCATTGTAGCAAATGCAATCATTCTTTTGTAAATTTCTACCTTGGTTCATGACATGGAACTTGATTCAATATAATTTTCTCTTTCTACCTTTTTCTTTCAGCTCGTAATGATTCACTTGGTTCAGGACTATGGTAACAGCCTATTAGCCTTATTGGAATAAATCATATGCCATAAATTATATAATGCACTCTGTGTCAGGAACCTCCGGGGAATAGAAGGTCCTGGTTTCCAGCATAAGATATGTACTGCAACTTTAGTTGCTCCCATATAGCTTTTATCAAAGTTTCATTAATATGATTAATATGGTCTAGGTTTGTAGAAAAGGTATTTCATGATGGGTATTAGGAGTCTTATAGATAGCATGGATGAATGCTGAGAGGACTGTTTATTGATGAGTGGACACAAACATTCAGCTCTAAAAGTGTTTACTTCTATGCATATGGCATGGTAACCTACTATTTACCATCTTTCCCAGTTTTTGATACATTTGATATAGGATTTGCCACGAAATCTATCAGTGCTCTTTTACCATCTTGTGCACGCTGATTTTAGATTTCCATTGCAGATATTCT
Source organism: Erythroxylum brevipes (assembly GCA_027479065.1). Lineage (NCBI taxonomy): Eukaryota > Viridiplantae > Streptophyta > Magnoliopsida > Malpighiales > Erythroxylaceae > Erythroxylum > Erythroxylum brevipes. The sequence continues at coordinate 30,874,812 of JANIHY010000208.1, forward strand.
TGGGCCTCCAGGAGCTACTAGGAAAACCAATTGCAGTGGGTGTGGACAATCTTACCTGGACGCTACTAAAGTCCATCCAGGCTGATGGTAATAACCATGATGCTTCTGATGCTGAGGCCCTGACTGAGATGCACAGCAAGCTGAATGTTGCTCTTGATGTGATGCACGAGTGTTTTGAACCTGTTGAAGAACCTCAGACAGGGAGAGACATAGTTAAAGATATTATTTTCTGTCAAGGGTGAGGAATTACAGCAATTTGCGTCAACACTGGTTGATTTAATTTGTTGGCGTACACTATGGGTTTTTCTATTGCATACCTTTAACCGCACTACAAACTTAGATTGGTGAGCAAGGGCTCCTATACCATATTGCTCTGTTTCTTTGTCATGAAGACAAAGGAAAAAGGCATTTTAGGCAGATTTGTGCGATGTCTATCCATTCCCTTTTCTAGTCGAAGTGTGAAAAGATTGGAAAGTGTTGAAGATCTAAAAAATAGATCCAATTTGAAAAGAAACAAGTGTGCGAGACAAAAAAATTATCTGGCTTTGTAAACCACTTTAAATTAGTCTCTTCCTGTAAAATATAGAATATTGTAAAGAGTAGTTAGTTGGTCCTAAAGTTACCCAAATTTGAGTGAAAATTTTGAATCTTTTGGTTTATTTCTCACTTTCTTTTCCATGTGTTACACCAAGCATGCCTAGTTTGAGTCTGATCCTTGACATTTCAACCTTCTTAGATCAAAACTAAACCGTTTGAACTTTCGGGGGTTCTACACAGTACTTTTGGAGAAACATGATGAACTAATAACTGTGGCTACAGTAAGGTAAGATTTGTATTCCTTTTATAGAAAACATTAAGCTGCATATTTCTGGAGATGTTTCCTGATTTCATGGCATTTGATTTATTGAGACATGTTAAAATTGTGAATTTTGTTGCAGAATTTATGGAGAGAAGGTGGCTGAAATTCCACTTATTGGTACTCGATTTCAATACCGTCGAATGGGAATGTGTCGAATGCTAATGAATGTACTTGAAAAGGTAACTCTTGTGTATGTTTGAAGACATTGTACTAATTGCATTTAAGATACCCATGTTATTATTTGGTTTTACATCTTCCTTCTTTAGAAACTTTTTGCCTCCATTCTCCTTTCTTTTATTTGTTATGTTTCATTCACTAGTGCAGTTTTATATCTTACATCTCATCAGCCTATTCTAGTGAAGATGAAAAGAAGTTAATGACCTACCAACAGAAACTTGATGCTCTTTCCTTTTGCCATTGCCTCACCATTTTTAGGAATGAAAAAATGCAGAGAGGGTATCATGCCCTCCTTTCCCCTGTTTTTTTTACTTCCTAAATCCACAGCACAGTTTCCAAAATACAGCAACCTCTTATTGCTTATGTTTTTGCAATTTTTGGCTCCCTTTAGACCAGCATTTTCATTGTTATTTGTGGTTATCTTCTGCAGAAGCTAATGGAATTAGGAGTCCAGAGATTAGTCTTGCCTGCAGTTCATAGTGTCTTAAACACATGGACGGGCTCATTTGGGTTTAGAAAGATGACCAACTTTGAGAGATTGCAGTTTGTGGATTGCACTTTCTTGGATTTTCAGGAGACTGTCATGTGCCACAAGCAGCTAATGAAGTCCCCCCCTTCTGAATCAAGTCTTACAAGAGGTTTTTTAAATAGTTGATCATTTTCCTTTTCCCAGTGTAGCTAAGGCGTATCATTGTAATAATATTCTTTTATTCTCTTTGACAGATTTGCAACCTGCACGTGATGATGGTGCTTGCAGAAGCAGGGAAAGTGTTGATATGGATAGATCTAGTGTTGTATCTGAAGTATTCCAAGTAGATCAAATTGAGGAGATTGCAATTGTGGAGCAAGGATTGGTGGAGTATGTCTCACTTATCACTCACTTTACCTAATTTCTGTAAATTCCAAGGAAAATAAGTCATCAAAATAAATCATCTAGGACTTAAATGTGAAAAGTGATAATAAGCTGATAAGTACGCCTTGATGTGAAACTAGATTTAAGAGTTGCCTCACAGGAAGGAGTTCCTCTTTCAATCTATATGTTACAAGGTGTGGTTTGTGCGAGATTTAGTGAAGAGAACAACAGGCTTTCTCAAATTGAAGCAGGGTTTTACAAGTCTGGTTACTTTACTAATTCGCTGAAAAGGTCTTCCATCTATTAAATATCTGTAGATGCCACAAAATGCAATAAAAAGCTAACCTCAAGGATCAGGGTAAGTTTAATGGACATTTTCAGGGAAGATGAAGCAGCTAGTTGACTTTGCTGCTTTATGAATAGGTAGCAAACAAGATGAAAATATTTACACAAGCTTATTAGAACACACCTTTCGTGTACGAAACAATTTTAAATAAGTTTTCAAAGATATTCAAATCATGTAGTATAACTTACAATTTCCCTTTCAGAGATGAATGCACATTCCCTTTATACTAGAACATTTACAAGAAGTTGCTAAAAGGGCTTCTACGTTAATTACTTGTGCTATTAGTGCTGACTATTCATTGTTTCTTGCCAGCATTTCTGCAGGGCATGGAAGTAGTAATAATAAAAGCCATCAGGTGATTACTGTGGCTCTTATTTATTTTTGTCTTTTTCTGTTTTGAGCAAATTATTCATTTCTTTTTGTTTTTTTGGCTCAAACAGATGAACCACCCAATCCATCCTGCAAATGAATCTTCGGGAAGCAAAGTCAATGTGGACTTCTTGATTGAGCATTCTGATTTCCAGAATAGACGAATTGGTGATCATAACGATACAAGCACTTTCAACAAGGAGAGTAGTGGTCGTAGTAATGATATTTTGAAATGCTACCAGCGACGGAAGATATTAGTGTGTCAGCACTGAGTTTTGGTTTATTTGCATGGGCTATGACTTGACTGATCTAGAACTTGTTGTGTTCCTGATACCAACCATTCCAGTCAGACCCCATTCTAGCTTGTCATTTTTGAGGATATGTTCTGTCATGCATTCCACCTCAATCTTTTGTAAATAATTTCTTGCACAGATGTGAAGGAAGGAGAGTCACAAGATTGGGTTTTATTCTATAGTCAACATCAATAAGAGCATGTCTACATATGCGGACAGAAGCTCATTTCTGATAAATGAATCATTTGTAATTGTCACTCATTTGCTCCCGTTGGTTCTTATGTTGTGCAGGCAAACAATTCTCCTCCTCGGTGAATTTGATAAGCTTTCGTTCTACTGAACCACTCTTCCCTTCTTAAGAAAGAAATAGTTAATGCAAAGAGATTGCTTTGGTTTCCTGCTGATAATATTATGCTCGTGTACTAAAAGTTTATAAAATTAATTTCTTGCATAAGAAAATATTTGCATTAGTTATGTAACATTGAAAAAAAAAATTCCATTAAGTCAGAATATAAAAACTCTTGACATTTACAAAATAGCAATTCATCAACACTTAGGGCATTATAGCAAAAGACAATGTCAATAATAATGTTCAAAACTTAATGTTCACCAAATTGCAAGACAAAGTAAATATTGTCTTGACATTCTGAATAGATATAAAACACAATGAAACTTTAATTTAATGACTCTCTTTAGATGTTCTTAACCTTGTTATCCTCACAGTCCCATTTGTTTCATCCTAAAAAAATAAATAATCAAAATAACATATTTGTAATTTCTTTATGCCTGTAATCTTTGTTGAGTTATTACTCGTTTTATTACAGGTGCTTGAGGTTTCTTACCTCACAAACTCCCATATTTATGAACCAGTTTCTTTCTTTTATTTATCTTTGTCATTGGTTGTGGTCTTTATGGATTAAGTTAAACTACTTACTTAATATCACTTGAACTTTGTATTCATATCATTTCTCCCCATTGCCTAAATAATCATGACGTAAATAAGAAATAGTTAAACATAGTTAAAGCCATATAGTTGTAAATTTTTTTTGGAAGATAAATTCATTAGAAGGAAAATGTATCTACATACAAAATGCAACATAAAGAAAGACCAACTCAAGTAACTCTGGCTAGAATAATCCAAATTAAGTAATACTATCATAAGTTCCATCTAATACACAAGCTAGGAGGAATTATGTTTGGTAGATTCCATAAAATGGTTTTTATTTTGATTTTGACTATAATATTATTCTATAAACTGGTTTCAAAATTGAGTGCCTCATTACTAAATATTCTTTTGTTCCGTTCACGCTATAAGTAGTAAACCATTGAACGAAAATCCATCTTATACAACTTTTGATTCCCTTTGCTATAGAAATGAATTTCTATAGAAGCCTAGTAGATTATTTTTGTCCATTCCAAGTTAGTACAATGTAGTTTGCAGAGTCTAAAGATGTGGTTCCATAATTATGAGGAGTATTTGCAACTGAAATGTACGTGATCCATTTCCCTCGTGCCTCTGAGCATAGTATATATGAGTGTGTTAGTCAAGGTATATTTAGAGTATCTTTGGTACCAAGTCTCTTATTAGCTACCAACGATAATATAAAAGAACTACTAAAACACTTAAAAGACTATTCAATATGATTGTAGTTAAAAAATTCTAAAGACAAAAGCACATATTAAACTAAGTATAAGCCAAATTTTAATACAAATAGTTGTTCTTAATTAAAAGTAACTAAAAGAAAATTTAAACTTTTGAAAAATTAAATTTGGATGGGTTACCTCCCAATAAGCACTTCTTTATAGTTGTTTAGTTGGGCTACTTCCATAATATTGGTTAGGACACGGGGTAGTGCACTTATAGCCGCTTTCTATTTAGTACTCATGTCTTCTTAAGCATTCATGATACCCAGTTATCTTCCTTGTTATCATTTCATCCTTACTTAATGTCATTATCTAGTACACCTTGCTTGATGATTCTTACAATGAATTATGAGAAGGAAATTTTAGAAAATTGAACTTGTATTACAAGGCAAAATAGAAAGTTTAAAATTTTAAGGTTGAAATTAGAATTTAATTCCAAGAAGGATATTTTTATTAGTAAATAAATGAGTTTACTATTTTTAATAGTTAAGGATATTTTAGTAATTATGGTGATTAGGTTGAGTAATAATATTTTTTATAATTAAGAATAAAGTGGAAAAGGGAATAATGTTGGACTATCAAGTGTAATTGGATTGACAATTTTTCTTAAATAAGTATAATATAAATTTATAATGTGTAGGTCCAAAGGGTCAGATTAAGGATTAAAATAGACTTACCAATTAGTTGAATCCAAAATTCAGGTAATTATAACCTTAGACCGTAATCTTACAATTGTTTACGATTCTTGAAACTTTGTTATTAATAAATTATTTTATAGCGAATCATATTTTCAATTAGTCATTAATTAAATTAATGATTAATAGTTACATATATGGATTTCTAAAATATATGAATTATGTTTAATTATTTCATAAATAATTAACATAGTAGAAGGCTTTTTGCTTTTATATTTTAATACATATTATGAGGTATATCACTTGTTAATTAGGCAACAAAAATTTTAATTAAATAGAGACTAACTAATAATAAGTTGTGAATAAATGTTGTAAATTGTGAATATGTGGCTTGCCTATGATAAGCTACATTTGATAGTCATAAATTGATAGGTTGTTCAACTATGAGCGAGCTATAACTAGTTATCTATCCATAAAGCAAGTACCAGGACATCCTAAGTCTCAAGGATGTCATATATCGATGGCTAGGTACCAAATTAGTACCGAATATCCTGAATCTTGGGGATATCATATGCTAATGGTTGGGTACTTGAGTGATACCGGAGCACCAAATTAGATTGAGAAATTGAGATACCCTATGTCGATATTTATACATCTAATTAGGTTTCCACTTGATGAGAGATTATGATTAGTACAAAGGAGTTGACAGACAATTGAATGTAAGCCTATTAGGTTAAGCAAGCCCTAGGCAATTCAGTTAATTATGGATAAAATACAAATGGTAGTAATAAAATAATATTAGTCTTAATCATTGCTTTGATATAATTTTGAATTTTTATCAATTGATCGGATAGGTTGAATAATGTTGTGTATTTTAGTATTATATGTATGTTTTAATCACTTACTAATTTTTATATTTATATATTGAGTTATTTGACTTTAAGGACACAATCAGTTATCCTTATTGAGTAGGCAGCTTACCCTTTACTACTATTTTTTTAGGAGATAGATATATTATCGATAACTCCAGGGTACATGATTGACAAAATAAAATTTAGGTGGAGCTAGCAGATTAAATTAAATAAAGTCATTTTATTGTATATTTTTTAATGTGATAGGTCGAGTAGTTGTGTTTGTATATAATACTTTTGTGACTAAGAAACATCCTTTTTTAAGCGATAATTAATGTTATATTTGGGTAACAATTTGAACAATTGCGGATTAAGAGTGTTTGGAGCCTCACACTTACTATTCAATCTTTGATGCACTTATTATGTATCCATCTTCAACACTTCTCTCTTTAAGCAAAGGTAGTGCATGAAAAAGACTTCCCTTAATTTTAGAACGGATAACACATAATGCTTAAGAGACAAGCCAATCCCTAGTTGTAGTTTATTTAAAATTAAATTGAGTTAAAAAAAAGAGAAGGAGTTCAATACAACACTTATCCTACTAAAAGGATAACAAAAACAATGACCAAACAACATCGTAAGCTAGAGGTATAGAATGACCTCGTGTAACATCCAACATCAAGTAAAACACCTCAAATCTTCTTAAAACGAGTTAACTAAATTCGCTCAACTAATGTTCCTCCAAAAGTTTCCAAATTAGGGCTCGAAAAGTCTTCATTAACTCTTTCTCTAGTCGATTAAAGAGGTAAGGGATTTCTGATTTGAGCTTAGTTTCTTCATCTTCGCGTTTGTCTTCACTCATAACTTCTTTGATTAGGAATACTCGATGGGTCTTCCTCTATATTTGAGCTCTGGCTAATATCTCCCATCACGTGACTACTTGTCTTCAGTACCAATGATGGACGTAGATGGTCAAGCGTTAAGAGCTTATGGAGGAGTGATCCTATAAGGTAAGAGCTCCAACTTTAGATTCCTAAGCAAATGTTATGTGTGTGGTGCCTTGCTAGTTTAGATCATACAGATGTATTGTTCAAAGATGTACTAGGTATTCTTGGAGTTTTGTTAGAGTCTCTAAGAAATTAATAGTTTCTCATTGCATTTATGCTCCATCTGGTTTATGACCAATTATTCTATGATATTATTAGAGATGATTTCTGTGAGAGAATGTATGCCTCTTTCGCTTCCTACAAATCTTCTGTTATCCTATCCCTCTAGATCTCCTAAATACAAGTTGTAATGGCTACCATGTAAACATCCTTGTTATGTTTGGATGCATGGTTCAGTAATATCTCTTGTATAATGCCATTCCTATTGCTTTAATAGCAATTAAGTGTACATAGAGAGGAAATTTGCCGCCATACTCTATTAGAAAACTACCATTTGAAAACTATTGAATTATATTCATTTTCTTAATTCTTGTGGGTAAATTAAGAAATATAATCCGATATTTTATCCTAATTAATCACACAAATATAATAAAATTCCTGTGGGTAGATTTTGTCATATCATGTACGATTAATTACAATTAATGTGATCTTAAAACTAAATATATAATTATAATTAATTTGAGATGCTCTGGCTACTCCCAATTAATTAAAATCATATGATCACTAACATTATTTTAAGCTTTAAATTAAAGCCTAAATATTTGCA
>JANIHY010000208.1:30915682-30934140 GCA_027479065.1 Erythroxylum brevipes
TATACAATAAGTAATTATTTTATAATTTTTAAAAAACTATCTTAAACGATATCATATATTTACAAGTAATGATGCCTCGGCTCTTTTGAACCTTATATATAAGCTAGATTCATATCAAAACTAAAATCATGCTTCACAATGAACCAGTCATGGTCTGGAAGATATCAGATGACAAAGTTTGAGTTTTCATAGGATGTGTAGTAAAGGTTACGAAGTAATTAAGTTTCATTTATATGATTATTCAGTGCATATACGTTGATTTCACATAATTATAGTCTAATTTTGTTAAGAGGAGACAGGATAAAGTTGATAGAGACAAGAATTATCAGGACTCAGGACAGTATCAAGCTAGTACAACAGCACAATAGAGAGCAAAGGAGAGGAAATAAAGCTTGGGCCAACTTGATCTTTGTCTTGTCGATCCCGTTTGGTGTCTGATTCTCCATTTTATGAAGATTTGATCTTGGCTCGACAGTTTCGTCTGGAGTTGGCTGAATTGCTGCTACTCCGGTGCTTTCACTTTCATTTGAGTGCACTGAAACCTGAATCTCAGGAGGCACTGGAGATTCCATTGGCTCATCTCTGGCACCTGGTGGAAGTTCTACTGGTTTTACCCCTGATAGAGGGAAAGGAAATGCGGCTTACAATTGGATACGGTAATTATGGAAAAGGAAGGGAATATGAATCTTAAATTACCTGGACAAAGAGACAAAGGAGTTAATGATATGAAACAATTTGACAGGGGCAATAAGAGTGGAGTGTTGAGAAGAGGAATGGAACTGGAAGATTGTAGGAGCATGCACAAGCAGTTGTACCCAACTCGCGCAATTTTGTTAAGCATTTCGCAGCATTTATCATCAATGAAAAGGGTTATGTTATTCGGATGCAGACACATCCCTAGGTCTACACCTGGGAAAGAGCAGCTTATGATTTGACTTTTCACTTCACAGGCCGTGAAGGCCATGATCCAAGCAAAACTGATGAAGGAAGCTAATTTTCCTAAACCCATAATCGAGACTGAAGAAGAATGTTGTTTATCACCCGAGTCCAAACATAAGTTATATACAATGCCTCATGTAGGAATGGTTTGCATGTCTGAACCTACTCGGATCATCCCTTATTGCCCTGTCAGTTTTTCCATTTCGTTTTTTTCGTGATCTTTTGTTCAACGATCATAAACCACTGTTCAGAATTCATGTAGTTTGGGTTAAACTTTCGTACTTCCATGCATGTGCCGGTCAAATTAGCAGAGCGTATCACAAGTTCTCTTCCAGTAAGCATGCTCATAACATGCGAGTGAGTTAGTAAATTCAGAACAGTCACACAGATTGTGAGGCGTTAAGGAAATTGTTATTGCAAATTTTACTAATTCAACTCTGAAACTTTGATTTTATGAGCAGAAAATGGAAAAAGTGTGTATCTTGACATGAAATGGAAAGGAACGAAGCTTAATTTGTATATTGTGGTCAAGCAACAGCTTTCCTTGATACACTGAGAATTGGGTTGAAATGCTAAGTAATACTCTTTTATTATTCAATAACTCTGACTACACATATAATAACCTGATGGGGCTGTCAAGTAACTGAGCTAGCCCAAAAGCAATAGTCACACGCAGGAAAGAATACAATCTCAACAAATGTTTTGAATATTACAGGCATGCTCGAGCTCTAGTAGTATTTGACAAGTAAAGATCCCAAGGTCAAGAGTATAAGATATGGTGAAAGTTTTGACGAGGGCATGGTACTGCTAGCAGAGGGAGGTGTCAGAACAGGTCTAATCCCAGATGGTGAAGATGAAGTTGGTGCTCCGGCATTAGTTGTTGGTGATGGAGGAGTCAGGGAGGGCGTGGTCGACGGAGTCGGCTGAGGAGCAGCAGAAGCTGTGGAAGCAAAAATATATCGTTTTAGCACTTGAATTGCATTGAATTGCAGTAGTAGACATGGCTAGTAAAACCAGAGATTACCTTCAGGAGTAGGAGATAGAGGAGCTCCGGTGGAGGGAACTGGCCCAAGTGCGGCAGGACCTGATCATAAACAAGCGAAAGAAACAAGATTTTAACTCAGAATTTTAAAATGTTTTTAGCAGACTTAAGAGAGTTTATTTGAAATGGTTTCATGGATGATGCCAAAATGGGTACCTGGGGCTGGGGCAGGAATCGGAGCACTAGAGGCTGTAACAGAAGAAGAAGAAGATGGTACAGTCAGTAAGCTGCCTTTTCAAACAAATAACAGACAAACAACGTTAAAACATTAAACCTTTGCATTGAACAGGCACTCCAGGCATGTTACAAAAACGAGGGAGAGATATGGCTAAGGTTCTGTTGATTGGAACACGAAAGGGAACACTTGCAGTCACAATCAAGCACAAGCAATCCATTCCATTATTTGTCATGTTCTTAAGTGCACCGCAACATTCACTGCTCGGCGACGTACCATTGGAACTGCTATTCGTAAGATAATTCATACAGGGGGTGAAGCTAGAAAGCAGCGAAGGACTGCATATGGTACTGACTTGACCATACACAGGCGGTACCAGGACCAGCAAAGCTATTACCAGACCCGAAACCATGCGCAATGAAGGCACAAAAAGCTCCATTTTGTTGTTGTGGATCGAGGATTTTCTAGTGCAGGAGTTGTTGGAGAATCAAAGAGAATAAAAATGGTGGATTAAGAAAAGAGTAGAGAAGGATGTTATCTAAACTTGTGGTGTGTTGGGTAGAGAGGATCGTCAGGAATTTATAGATGAAGAAGATGAGATGAGAAAAAGTGGTGGGAAAAAAACATAGGTCGTTATGGAGTTGGTCTTGAAGTTCAACTACCAAAACAACTTCTCATGGAGTCTTCGAAATTGGCCACGTGTGTTATACTTCATCCTGTAAACTAGTTGACTCTTTAATTTGGTCATATGCCAAGTTTTCAAGTAATGTTATTCTCTCAAATAAAGAATTAAACTGATTTTCAAACCAAAGATCTTTTTTTAGCATACTCTTAAGGAGTATTTTAAGCAATTAAGTTATCCCCTGGACAATTTCTGATTTAATTTACTTTCATTCTAAAGGATACGGTAGATTGATAACTAAGACATGTTAAATCTTTAAACATCATTTAGATTAAAATTTTAATTTGACAAATGATTCAAATGTATCATGTAATTTATAACTTTTTTTTTTGAACAATAAACATGCGCTCAGCGCATATTATTGAAATCTAATGTTAAAACGTCATACAAAAAGGAAGGAGGGCATAGTGGCATACCCCCCACTCAAAACCAGACATAGAATTAGCCGCCCTAGCTATAGTATGAACAACTTGATTCGCTGGTTTTCTAACAAACGCAATAGAGACCGAAGATAGCTCATGAAGGAGAGCTTTACAATCTTGAATAATCACAGAAAAGTAAGAGGAAAAAATATGCATAGAATCCAAAAATTGTGAATCAATCAGATAGTCCGTCTCCACGCATATGGGAAAAAACGATAAAGATTTGATCCAACTCAAAGCTTTCCGAAAGCAAAGTGCTTCGCCAATTTGTGGATCTTGCCAACCTGAAAGTTTCAGCAATTTACCTGCACAATTTTGCCCTTGAGAGTTGCGTATAACCATACCAAGACCATAATCCCCATCTTCTAACAAAGCAACGTCAACATTACATTTAAAATGGTTTGGCGCTGGAGCTACCCAATGCACTGGAAGGCGTGACGTTCGTATGGCGCAGATAGCAGTTGACGTCTTTGCTGCTTTCCATTCAGAGAGAGTCCTCCGTGCGCGGCTTAGGATGTAAGGATGGGACTGAGCTTGCGATGACCACACTACGTCATTTCGATACAGCCACAGACTCCATATGATCATAAAAATCTCCTCCTGATGTGTTTGTGAGAAGGATGTAACCACACTCTTGAGCCATTCCTGCAGAGAAGAAATAGTATGTCATCCCACATTTGAAAGTAACCAAACCGATTGCGCAAAATCGCAGTTGTAAAAAATATGTAACGGTGTTTCTGACTCCTTAAGGCAAATAGGGCATGTATCATCCAAGAGCATATGTCGTCCTCTCAAGGTGGTCCTGCATGGAAGGATATTGCGTAGAAGACGCCAAATAAGAATTTGTACTTTACCTGGGACTTGAACTTTCCAAAGTTTTTCCCACGGAAATCCAGCAACTAGAAAATTTTCATTAGCCAGCTCAGTGCTGAGTCGGTATCCATCTTTAACTTGGTATTTGCCTTTCCTGTTTTTTGTCCATACCCAATCATCCGCAGTAAGCAAGAGGCCCAGTGGGATTTGTAGAATGAGCGTTGCATCTCGTGAGTTAAAAGAGTTGCGGATTAACGGTTCATTCCATTGTCGTCCTATCATGAGATCCGCAACCATATTCAAGTTTCGATCTTCCAAATATTCCGTCTGAATAGTAGGTTCTCTATCATCCATCAACTAGGAATCACGTCAGATATTGATGGTAGCACCATCACCAACACGTCGTCGACATCCCTACATTAAGATAGGTCGTGCTTGACATATACTTCTCCAAATTTGACTTGGGTTGTTGCCAAGGGGTGCTGTGAAAAACTAAGAGTTTGGGAAGTATCTGGCCTTCATGATTTTTGCGGCAAACGAATTGGGATATTTAATCAATCTCCATCCTTGTTTTGCTAATAAAGCAAGGTTAAATTGTCGCAAGTCGCGATAACCTAAACCTCCATGAATCTTGGGAATAGCCAGGCGTCGCCACCGAAGCCACTTAATACCGTTGTTATCCCGATCTCCATTGTGCCAAAAGAAACTATTCATTAAAGTTTCCAACTCCTTACATATGTCAATCGGTAGTTGAAAAAGTGACATAATGTAGTTTGGCATTGCTTGCGCCACTGTTCTCAATAGAACATCCTTCCCAGCTTTTGATAATAATTTGGCTTTCCATCCTTGCAATCTCTTTGTTAATTTTTCCACCACATACTGAAAAACTTGTCTCTTATTTCTTCCTATAACATATGGCATACCCAAATAGCTAGTCTGACCATCTTGCTCATTAACCCCCAAAATCTGACAAACCGAACTGCGGATAGTTGCTTCTGTATTCGGAGTAAAGGACACCCCGAATTTTGAGAGATTTATTTTTTGGCCTGAAGCTGTCTCATAAAATTGCAAACACTCTTTCAGTTGTAATGCCTCTTCCCTTGTAGCACGAGTAAAAAAAAGAGCATCATCAGCGAAGAATAGGTGAGACACCGGAATGGCTCCTCTTGCAACCAGAGCCCCGTGAATTCAACCTTGTGCTTGATATTTAGATAAAATGGCTGATAAACCTTCCGCACAGAGAATGAAAAGATATTGTGAAAGGGGATCGCCTTGCCGTAACCCCCTGCCAGGAACTAAAGGGCCATGTTCGTCAGATCCCCGAATAAAATAATATGAAACAGAAGTGACTATCCTCATAATTCTGGAAACCCATAACTCATTAAATCCCAACTTCAGCATGATTAATCTCAGGTATGTCCATTCAATTCTATCGTATGCTTTGCTCATGTCCGTTTTGAGAGCCAGGAAACCAAGACGACCTTGAGTCTTACGTTTGAATGTATGAAATAATTCATAAGCCACAATTATGTTATCCGTAATCAGTCGGTTTGGGATGAAGGCACTCTGGGTATCGGTAATGACCTGTGGCATAATTAATTTTAATCTGTTCGCCATCGCCTTATAGACTACTCGATCAGTGACATTACTCAAAGAGATGGGACGTAGATCAGCCATTGTCTCAGGGGTTTTCTTTTTTGGGATAAGAATCACATTGGTTTGGTTCTGTCCAAGCATCGGAGCGTTTTCATTTAGGCATTTTAAACACTCAGTTGTGACCTCTGGTCCCACTATATCTCAAAAAGTTTGAAAGAAACCTGGGTTGAAACCGTCGAGTCCCAGGGACTTTTGTGGATGCATGGAGAATAGAGCTTGACGGATTTCCTCCCCAGTATATGGAGCCAATAATAAAGCATTCTGCGAAGGCGTCACCTTCGGTTCAACATATTGTAAAAGTGGCCCTGGATCACCATGTGAAGGCGTAAAAAGATCTCGGTAATAGTTCACTATTAGCTCCGGTAATCCTGAATCCCAATCAACCCACTCACCGTTGTTATTCTGAAGTCGAGAAATCATATTTTTCTTCCTTCTATGAGACGCCATCATATGAAAGAACCTGGAATTTGAATCTCCCTCTGCTAACCAATGTTGCTTAGAGCGTTGTTTCCAATAAACCTCATTCTTCAGCAATAACTCACCGTATTGTTTCTCAGCCGTCCGTAATAATCCCACATCCAGAATAGGTTGTCTTCGCAAGAATGCCAATTGACGTTTTACTTCACGAAGACTGTTGTAGAAGACCCATTGATGTGACTGTGCCCAATCTTATAAGTACTAAGAGCAACAATTTAGGCGATCTTGAAGACAGGAGAGTGTACCCTCGGTCCACCCTTTACTGACCAACTGTTTACACTCATCTTCAAGGACCCATTCTAATTCAAAGCGAAATCGTTTTTGGACGTATCTCTTTATCATCACACCTAGAGAAAGGAAAATTGGAAGATGATCAGAAGATGTTGACTGTAGAACAAATATCTTGGCCAATGGAAACATGGAGGACCATGATAGTGTCCCCAGTGAGCGGTCTAGACGTTCTTGTACTAGTGCATCGCCTTCCCGACAATTCTCCCAAGTGAAACGTGGACCCTCAAAGCCCAAATCATGAAGATGGCAGTCAGAAATAGCTGTGCGAAAACCCTCCAGCAGTGATTTAGGATGAGAGTTATTCCCTTGTTTCTCTGATAAGAACATAATGTCGTTGAAGTCTCCTCTAACGCACCATGGTAACGTGGACTTAGAAGAAAGGTGTCTGAGTAAGTTCCAACCTTGGCTCCTAATTTGGCATTCTGGAAAGCCATAGAAACCTGTTAAGCGCCACCGTTTCATCCCTTCAATAACAACCTCAACATAAATATGATGATTGGAGTAACTAAGTAACCGTGCCATGTTCGGGTCCTTCCACATTAATATTAAACCACCACTCGTACCCACAGGATCAACAGTAAACAAACCACTAAAATTCAAAGCTGATTTAATTTGTAAAACTCGTTCTTTTTTTTATTTTTGTTTCCATAAGAAAAATAAAGTTGGGCTTCTTTTCCAATACAAGGTTTTTTAAAACCCGAACTGTGCGTGGGTTCCCAAGCCTCCTACAGTTCCAACTTAAAATACTCGTAACTTTTGGTGAGCCTGAGAACTAAACCCACCATTTCCAAGTTTTTTGTCTCACGTGCATTATTCACCAAGTCCACCTCCATATTTGTTTGCTCCTGTATATCCTCAGTTGACTCCCGTAGGCGCCGTCGTTTAGACTCCATGACTCTAATAGGATTCGTAGGCCTCTGGTAAGGAAATGCTTGATTTACGAAGATTGCCGTTATCGAAGAACTAGGGGCCTGATATGCCGTGTCATTAATGTGTGAGCCATGATTTATCGAATCTGCAGGATATGAATTTGAGTTTTGAAAACCTTGAAGCCCGGCACCATCAACGGGATTTCCAAAATCAGTACTGGTCGCTTGCTGCTGAACGTTTCTCGATGGAAGTCCTGTAGCTCCATTCTCCATTTCCGACATAAGGTCATTTTCCGAACGCAACCACTTGGATCCAACTTGAGTTTGACGCCTATAATCAGCTTTTAGCCAAGTTCCATATGCAAACTTCTCCTTCGGGAAGTTTGGATACTCACAGAGGAGGCGACAGAATTTGTCAGTGTGTCCCATTATACCACAGAAATAGCAAAACGTATTTAGACGTTCATACTTAAAACTCCAAACAGACGTTCTCTCCTCCTGTCCATTTGATAAGCATTTTGCGTTTCAATGGCTTGCGAATATCAATGGCTACCCTGATACGCATGAAGTCCCGCCATATAGGTGAATAATTGCGTGGATCTGATTCGATAAACTCGCGAATATACTTTCCTACATCACCAGCAACCTTCTCAGATATGAAACCATGTGGGACGTTATGGAGTTGGACCCATAATACCAGTTTAACCAGCTCTATTTGACGAGGATTTTCATGGGGTTGTAAGACATGCAGCAAGAGGGGGTTTTGCTGGTAATTCCAAGGGCCATCGTTAATAACTCTTTCGACGTCTAGATGGTGGAAGAATTGGAAGACAAAAACGTTGTTGCCCAGCTCCTTAACCAGTAAACCTTTGACGGGTCGCCAAACACTCGCCATAACCTGCTTAAAAACCATAAAATTTATAATCTTTTCTGTTAATAGTCGTCCCACCACGCAATGTTGCCAGATCTTATCCGGCTGGTTCTGTTCTCCCGTCGTTGGAGCTGCTGCATATTCCAGTACCCGCTCTTCCTCCTCCAAGTTTAGACGTTGATACATATCTTGAACCAATCGATCTTCCTCTGTGTTTGTAGCCATAGTATCCTGGAACAGCTATAGACCAGAAGCTGAAAGGGACAGTAAGTGAAGGATGAAAAAACTTGTTATCAGCAACAAGAGAGAAAAACCTCAACCTATCGTGAGCAGAGATCCTTTTCACTGTGCATTAAAAACAGTCCAAAGGAAAATAAGATTTTGCGTTACAGCTAAAATGACTTGACAACATGCAATGCGTAACTTTTTTACAAGGAGCGTACAATAAGCTCAACCAAACCGCTTGGCCAGGCTCCTAAGGAGATCCAGATTATTCTTTTCACAAGCTAGTTTAGTGAATAGACATAATGCAGCAGGCACCAATTGACTAGGCTGCTGCCATGCACCCATATACATAACAATAAAAAGAAAGAAAATTTTGCACTGACACTTGACAGGATTACATAACATTGGCAACTTCAAAACCTTATATTAAAACAAGAACGTAGCGACAACACAAGGATTCATTATTACGAGCCTCGCCTTGGAATTTTCTCGTAATCCATTAATCCAACTAAAGTCCGAACGCCACAACTTTCTACCACAATATAACTGATACGTTAAAACTTCTGGCTGCCGTTAGCTTTTGATAACAACTTCTGGAACACTAACTTCCACCATGCGAGGTATGCTGTTGATAATCTTTGGTGGCACAATACCACTGCTGTGGGAAACTGCCTGCTGCTTGTCATAACATGAAAGATGAACTCCCAATGCAGCTCTGCCTGACGGGTCAAGATTGTCCGACCACGCAGCGTCCCATTCCACAGCTTTGGCAGTGCTACACGCCACACTAGCTCCTCCAGGAACAGTCAACCTGGCTGAGTTCTGCTAGAAATACAGCAAGATTAGTATCAGGACTTGACTGTTTTGCTGTTATGGTTATCAATTTGATTAAACTACCTGTGGGAAAAACCTCTCAAAGATCATTCTGTAGTAGTAAGCTTCTTTGGTAGTAGGGGTGTTATGTGGGAAGATATGTGTAGCATTCTGCATCATTCTGTCTGTCACCTGAAAGTATTATTTAGGATGTTATAAACCTTCTACAATTAACGAAAATTTATGTCACTGAAGGTTAATCATTTATGTACATGTTGAGTAGCGTGAGCCTTAAGACCATCTATCCAGCTGTAGCCGACACCATCACTAAATTGCTCCTTCTGCCTGTATAGAATGTGCTGCAAGAATTGGAAGACAGCATTTTAAACAAAGTCACCGAGTAGTTTAATTGATTGAAAGCAAAGGCATATGGTTCTTATATACCTTGGGCAAATAGGGATGCTCCTCATCATCGAAGGATTTCCTAAGAGCCCATTTTTCAATGTGTCCTTGTTCTGGTTTAATCTGAAATTGAACGAAATTTCTTAAAACCATTGTTGGAGTAGCTACAAATTTTTTTTTTAAAAAAATGTAACTCTAAGAAACAACCCCATAAATGATGGCGGAAAAGTAATGAATGGTTGTATTTACCATCTTCCACTCAGTGTCAATGGCCATTGCAACATTAATAAACTCCTTATCTAGGAAAGGTACTCGAACTTCCAAACCCCAAGCCGACGTTGCTTTGTTAGCTCGCAAGCAGTCAAATTGATGGAGGGCCTTGATCTGCAAAAAGGAAAGAATAATTGAGTAGAATTATCCACTCAAATGTCTTTGCTTATCTTTAGTGGGCAAGCTTTAGAGCAACTAATAAGGTTACTCATTTGTGACTGAAAGATCAAAATTTCGAATTACGGAAACAACTTCTTTATAAAATACAAATAAAAAACTGCATAAAATTGATAACCCTCCTCATAAAGCAGAGAGCCTTGCGCACTAGGCAGCCCTTATGTCTTTACTTATCTTTCAATGAACACCTAAAAAATGTGCCAAATGTGGTTATACAGTTACCTTGCGGCATGTTTCTTGATGAAACTCTTCTTTGTTAGGAGCCTTGTGGAAGTACAGATAGCCACCGAAAATCTCATCAGAACCCTCACCAGAAATAACCATCTTCACTCCTAAAGACTTTATTTTCCTTGACATAAGGAACATAGGGGTACTTGCTCTAATGGTTGTAACATCATAAGTTTCAATATGGTAAATGACATCTTCAATGGCATCAATTCCATCCTGTACCGTTGTCATGTACCAAAGACCTACAGTTAATATTCTGCAGTTGTCTTAAACATATCATGAAGTCGTGTCCTTAACATTCGGGTTTCTAGTACCTGAACTGTGAAATGAAATTCACGGTGAACAGTTCCCAAGTAATCTGCAACTTCCTTTGCAGCCTTCAGATCAGGTGAACCCTGCTTAAGAATAGGAACTTCATCAAGGATAGCATATCTTGAAGAAGAGTGGTAATTTTGTGATAACTGCAATTGGCACTCACCTCTAGGCCAACACAAAAAGAATGGAGCTGCTCTCCCGACTGCTGGGCAGCTATGGTTCCTGCTAAATGGCGAGCTGTGATAGAGGCAATTAAAGATGAGTCTAAGCCACCAGATAGCAAAACCCCAAAAGGCACATCAGTCATAAGTCTTTTGATGACAGCCTGCACGGATTGTATTTGGTAATGAGTTATAATCCCACGGATATCCTCTTATTTGATGTTTTTACAGTAACAGCGTGTGTTATAGTTAAACTCTGTATCTTATAAGACTCACACTTTCAAATGCACTTCTTAGAGCAAGCGGATCATATGGAGCTGATGGAATAGCCTCTGAGAACCAAGGAGGATTGTACCATCTCCTTAACGCCCCCGACCTGCTGGAATACAAGTGACCAGGAGGAAAGCACTCAAAATGTTCACAGTCATCGTTCAGGGCTTTCAATTCGGATGAAATCCAAATTGATCCTGGACACAACAACATGATATGAGAATTCATCGAATTTTAGAACTTGGAACACACGTAAGCTACCAAAGTGAGTGGAGAAGAAGTTACCATCAAGTCCCCAGCCAATGTAGAGGGAGGTGATTCCAATGGCATCACGGGAGACAATGAAACTGTTGTCTCGAGTGTCCAATAGCACAAATGAGAAGATGCCATCCAGCATGTCCACAAAATTTTCTCCATGCTCTTCATACTATTCAAAGGAAAGATTTCAAAGGAAAATAAAGTAAAAAATGTTTGAGATGATTACAGGTTGAATGAATATCAAGATAGCTACCAGATGAGCAATAACGTCAGAGTCACTGCCCGTTTTGAAATTGTGATGTGACAAACGCTTCCTTAGTTCTTGGTGATTGTAAATTTCTCCATTTACCTGTATTAAACAATTGATTTAAGATTCAGATGTTCTTCTTCAGTTGGTGTGCCAAAGCAACTACACATTGCTCCTCAAAATGTAGGAAGACCCCGAGTGCACTAAATTAACCATGGTGGAGAAGGCTACCGTAACAACAATACTTTTGTCCTCATTGAACAGAGGTTGATCACCAGAAGCAGGATCAATGATAGCTAAACGTTGATGAGCCAAGTAGCAGTCACCGTGCTGGTAGAGTCCACTCCAGTCCGGACCACGGTGCTTCAATCTGTTACAGGTGACAAAGCAATAGCATCCATAACGTCAGTTCATTGTTCCGAATCCTTAACAAATGGCCCCAGTTTGGTGATTAATTATCCATCTCAAGTAAAGATTAATAGATTGGCAATAACAAGAATGAAAGAGAAATTTGCCTGCGAGACAGCTCCAGCACACGAACCCTTTTAGCGTGAGAATCATCGGAACATCCCAGAACAGCTAGTATCCCACACATTTTGTAACAAGAATGTTTGATAACCAAGAGGAGTGTTATGTGTTTTTGCATAACTAGCACCCGCTTATTTATGGAAGGAGTCAGGATTCTTTGTCAAAGATTACTTTGTCCTATCCTGTTCATTGAATCTCAGTCATCTATTTATGTAAATCCCGTGTAAATCCCGCATAAATAAAAGGTTAAGATTCAAACGGACAGAATAGGACATAATAATCTTGGACAGAGGATCGAAGCTGGGCACAAAATCCTCTGTCCCAACACAGTTAATGAGTTTAAAATAACTGAAAATCAAAGAAATTCATCCTGAACTGTCATTATAAAAAGGTACAAGCAAGGCCATTGACGAGGGATGGGTTTTGTAATTGTTTGAGCACCGCTAGTATTCGGTCATGTTGTGAAAACATATTTTTTCCTAAACACTGCATTATTTAGAGGGATCGTTCAAATTAAGAAATTTATTATAACCTACTACCATTGCCTTTTTATTGTTCTCAATTTCTTAAATCATCCTCCCATTTTATCTTTTAGATGGACTTCTACCTGACTTAAATCATAGGTCAAATTGTTAAGAAACACACAAAAGAAATGAACGGAACACAATGTTGCAGCTCAGCTCTAAATAAAAAGTTGAGACGTTGGTTTCGGTTATATGGAGAAACTTAGACACTTACATGGTCACTATAATATCAATATGACGCTAACAATTATCAGTTATAACCACAGTCCACAATCATTTAGATTTGATCATGTTTAACCATAAGAGAGTAAATGACTGTTTATTATTTGTTGACTTTCACGTATGCTTCCTCAAAATTATTTGTATTAATGCATCTGTTTATTCTTTTCCATTAGAAGAAAGGCCTCAAGCTGAATGATTAAAATGCAATTTTGGTTTGGTATCCGAGACTCTTGGTGATCCTACACGACTTTATAATTTGTTAGAATGACGAGCAAGTGAAGATAAGATGAAAAAAATCTCTGTCGGAGACATACACAATCGTGTAGAGTGCTACACGCCCGTATCTTGACTTACATGACCCTATGGATCAACCATGAAGTCTCTGTAAAAGTGTAAAGGATTGTGTGAAGATCAAATACATACGCAGTCATGTACACGCTTGTGTGTGGAAATCGTATACTCTTTGTAATCATATATAATTGCAAGTGAGGCAGTGCTAAAAATACGTGGTCATTTACATGACCATGTGTAGTGCAGAAAAACTTATTTGTTAATATAAAAGAGAAAAAGACGTAGAGTTTTGTTGAGAGTGTGGCCATGACATCTAAAAGTGAGGAACACAGAGAGAGGCAAATAGTCATCCTTGTTTGATTAATTTTGGGATTGGGTTGAGTGATTATTGATTACGATATCAACTTTGATTTCAATCCTGAAACTTTGTGAAACAACTTGTTGTTGTGAGATGAGAGATCAACTTTTCTTTGCAAATCCTCATTGAGTAGAACAGATTTGTTTATCGGTTTGTCTCGTCGTTTTTTCCTTTACATTAGAGTGTTTTTTATGTAAATCTTAGTGTTTGTTTCATCGTTAAGTTTCTTATTCTCATATTATTTGTTGCTATAAGTTGAAGATTTCTTTATTATTGTTTATATTTGGTTGATTTTTTAGAGAGTTATTTCATTGTCCTCCTATAAGTGGTATCAAAGTCATCGTAATTGAAGGTAGAAACAATTCTATAGTCAAGTTAACGTCATCAAATTACTCAATTTGGAGGCCCATAATGGAAGACCTCTGTGTTGCAAAGATCTTTTGATCCTATTGATGGGGAACAAAAGTGTGAAGGATGACATTCCTTCAAACCTAAAAAGATGACAGATAGAGAATGGGAAAAGATGAAGCATAAAACCCTGGGCACTATTAGACAATAGATTGATATCAACATATTCAACCACATGTCTCAAGTAACAGATCCTTTTGAGCTATGGAAGAAGCTAGAAGGTCTGTATGAAAGGAAGACAACTAAAAACAAGGCCACTCTAATTAAGAGGCTTATGAACATGAAGTTAAAGGCTGGGAAATTAATTCCAGAGCTTCTAAGTGATTATCAGGACATAATCAACAAGTTTACTACAATGAAAATCATTCTTGATGATGAACTTCAAGCTTTATTTTTGTTGAGTTTTTTATCAAATAGCTAGGACACGCTAGTGGTGATAATTAGCAAGTCAGCTCCTAAAGCTGTGCTCTCTTTGAATGTAATCAAAGAGAGTATGTTTAATTAAGAAATTAGAAGAAGCGAGATCAAAGTTGACAATGTGAAGTCCTTTGTGACAGAAAGCAAAGGAAGGAACAAGAGCAGGGTCCCAAAGATTGCGTCAAGTCTAGGAATTATTCAAAGTTCAAAAGTGAAAAAGACGTGGAGACATGTCACTATTACAATAAACCAAGAGACATCAAGAGGTTTTGCTATAAGTGGAAGAGGGATCAGAAAAAGTAAGATCATTAGAATGATGGTGATGATAAAAATACCATAGCAACAAATTCAAGCATAGATGATGAGTTGTCCCTAGTTTATTCCACTATTGAATGCTTCCACGCCATCAATTTTTGTTTTGAATGGCTGATTGACACTAGAGTATCTTATCATTGTGTTCCAAAGGTAGAGTACTTCTCAAACTACAAGAGCAGAGATTTTGGGAGTGTAAAGACGGGAAACCAAGTTTTGCCAAGATAGTTGATATGGGTGAAATACGAGTTCAGAAAATGTTAGATGCTTACTGAACTATGACACATCCTTGATCTAAGGCTAAATTTGTTATCAAATAATGTGTTAGATTAGGAAGAATTTCAGCACACTTTTAGGGATAGGAAGTGGAAAATGTCAAAGGCGTAATGATGGTTACCTGAGGAGAGTTATGTTGCTCATTGTACAAGACAAACTTAAAGGCATATGGTGGTGGATAAGTATACACACTCAAAAAATAAACTTCACCAAATACGTGACATCGATGATTAGGACACATGGGTGAGGAGGGATTAAAGTTTCTAGCTGGAAAATTTATTATCCTAGTTAAGAACTCACAATCACTTAATCTTTGCAATCATTTCTTGGCTGGAAAGCAATATAGAGTCTCTTTCAAAAGAAGATTTATAGGGAAGTCACAGTTATTAGAGTTGGTGATTCAAATGTTTGGGGTCTTATAAGGGGGAGTCAGTAGGAGGTAACAAATATTTTGTTACATTTATTGATGATGTTTTATGAAAGACTTTGGTGTATATGCTGAACTCTAAGAGTTAAATATCTAAAACTTTCTAAAAATTTCATGTTATGGTAAAAAGGAAAGCTCAGAAGAAATTGAAGTTTCTACAAACAGATAATGGAGGGGGTGTATACTTCTAAAGTGTTTGAAAAATACTATACATCACATAACATTGGACATGAGAAAATTGAACCATGAACTCTACAATATAATGGGGTTCAGAGATGATAAACAAAACCATTATGGAGAAGGTTCGTTGCATACTCAGAATGTCCATATTGCTAAAGACATTTTAGGGAGAAACAATTTAACCAGTGATCTACCTAATTAATCGAGCTCCCTCAATTTTGTTAGTTTTTTAGATTCCTGAGAGAGCATAGATTAGAAAGGATCCCACATATCATAATTTGAGAGTTTTTGATTGCAAGGTATGTACACATATACCCAAAAATCAGAGAAAGAAGCTTGACTCAAAGTTGATGCCTTGCACTTTTATTGGATATGTTGGTGATAAGCTTGACTTAAGAATTTATGACCTAGAAGAGTAAAAGGTGGTCAGGAGCAGAGATGTGATGTTCCAGAAGCATGAGAGAGGTTGCATCTTGTAAAGACAAAATTTTTTGGCTCACAGCTATAAAGGAAAAGATTGATTATTTAAAGAAGAATAATACACATGAGCTTGTTAAGCTTCCAAAAGGCAAAAGGGCATTGAAGAATAAATTAGTGTTTAAGATAAAGAGAGATAATAACAAGCTAGTAAAGCACAACACAAGGCTAGTAGTGAAAGGATACAGTCAAAAGAAGGGTATCAACTTTGATGAAATTTTTTCAATAGTAGTTAATTTGACCTCAATTCGAACAATTTTGGGCCTAATTACCTATTTAGATCTTGAACTCGAATAATTGGATGTTAAAATAACCTTCTTGAACTAAGATTTGGAAGAGGAAATATATATGAAGTACCCAGAAGGTTTCAAAGCTAAAGGTAAGGAAAATATGCCCTGCAAGTTGAAGAAAAATCTATATGGCTTAAAACAAACTCCAATGTAGTGGCATTTCAAGAAGTTTTTAGTGAGAACTTCACCATTCTTCTTCTTTATTTTAACGATATGCTAATTATGGGTAAGACATTGTTCGAATCCAAAAGTTAAAGGAGGACTTGTTCAAATATTTTGATATAAAAGATTTAAGACCTGCAAAATAGATTCTAAGCATGAAGATAACTCGAGACAGGAAGAAAGGTTATTTCAGGAGAGATATATTGAATGAGTTCTAGAAGGGTTCAATATAAAGCATGTCAAGTCAGTTACCATGCCAATGACATCTTATTTCAAGCTGTATAAGTGCACATATCCCTCAACAGAAAAGGAGAAATATGGTATGCCATTTATTCCATATTCATTTACCGTAAGGTCTTTGATGTTTGAAATGATGTGGAGAAATATGGTATGCCCTTTATTCCATATTCATTTACCGTAAGGTCTTTGATGTTTGTAATGATGTGCACAAGGCCAGATATTGCTCAAGTTGTTAGGATAATGAGCAGATTCTTATTAAATCCAAGAAAGTTTACTGGGAAGCATTGAAATGAATTCTGAGATACTTGAGAGGCACAACAAAGTGGAGATTGTGCTTTAGTAATGATAAGCTAACTCTAGAAGATTTTATAAATGCTGATATGGCTGGAGATCTTGATGAAAAAAATCTACTCTAAGTTTTTTGTTCAAGTTTGCAGGGGCTGCCATTCCATGGAATTTCAAGCTACAAAAGTATGTAAATAACTTATGCAAAATAGATAGTTGTAGTAGAAGTTTGTAAAAAGATGCTCTAGATAAAAAGGTTCCTTCAAGAGTGGGAAGTGAAACAAGAAGACTATGTAGTATTTTGTGGTAGTCAATGTGCTACTGAATTAAGCAAAAATATTATGTATCATTCTTGTACAAAGCACATAAATGTTAGATATCATTGTTTGAGGTCTGTGATAGAAGAGCAATAATTAATATTGAAGAAGGTTCATACGAATTTCAATGGTGTAAAATAGTTCCCAAAAATAAGCATGAACTTTACAGTAAGCTTGTCTGGATGTATCTCAAGTAGATGATGGAGAATAACGAGTCTTCCTTATATTTTAGTTGGAGGGGGAAATTGTTCAATGTTCAGACCTATTTTGAGACTTTCAGTGATTGTAGAAGACTTTATGATTCATGGGTAGGTTGAACAAGTGAAGATAAGATGAAAACATCTATTCTGGAGAGATACATGATCATTTGAAGTGATACACATGTTAAGTCAAAATGACTTTACGATTAATTTTGATGAAAACCAAATAATGATGAAGTTGAAGCAAAATGAGATGGAAGCTAAAATGAGACAAAAGTGGAAGCAAAATGAGACGGAAGCAAAAAATGAGATGGAACAAAAAATGAGACGGAAACCAAAATGAGACGGAAGCAAAAAATGAGAGAAAAGAAAATGAGACGGAAGCAAAAATAAAACAGAAGCAGAAGCAAAATGAGACGGAAGCAAAAAATGAGACGAAAGCAAAAATGAGACGGAAGCGGAAGCAAAATGAAACGGAAGCAAAAATGAGACAGAAGCGGAAGCAAAATGAGACGAAAGCAAAAAATGAGATGGAAGCGAAAATGAGACAAAAGCAATATGGGACAAAGCGAAGCCAAAAATGAGACGAAGGAATCGAAGACGAAGAATCAAATCAGTTTGAGTTAGTTACAGAACTCAATTGAATAACCATTTTTTTAACGATCAAGAATCAAGAAGAAAGAAGCAGTTATCAAGAAGCAGTTGAAGATGAAAACTATAAATATGAGTCGAAGTCAAAGACTGAAAGAGTTAGTGATTTTGTTAGTGATATTCAAAAGCTAAATACTATATTTGTGCGAAAACACGAGAGCTATATTTTCTGTAACAAAACTCGCAATATCTTTCTATAAGAAAGAAGAATAACTGAGAGCCTGAAGAGGCTAAGTGAGAAAAAGAATACTTGTTGTAAGAGACCTGAAGAGGCTCGGTGAAAAGAATAC
>JANIHY010000208.1:31086445-31098088 GCA_027479065.1 Erythroxylum brevipes
ATGGTAGCAAAATTTGAGATCAAAAAGTTCAATGGGAGTAATTTCTCATTATGGAAGTTGAAGATAAAGGCAATTCTAAGGAAAAATAATTGTCTGGTAGCCATTAGTGAATAAACAACTAGAATATCAGATAAAAAATGGAATAAGATGGATGGGAATGTTATAGCTAATCTTCACCCAGCTTTAGTTGATGGAGTATTATCTAGCATAGAGGAAAAGAAGAATGCGAAGGAAATATGAGATCACCTCATAAAACTGTATAAGGCCAAATCACCCCATAACAAAATTTTTCTAAAGAGGAAACTATACACTTTACATATGGCGGAAACCACTTCAATGACGGAGTATTTAAATACTTTAAATACTCTATTTTTTCAACTCACACCATCGGGATACACGATAGAGATAAGTGAACTTGTGAAACTTCTACTCTAAAGTCTACCAGATTCGTATGAGCAACTCATCATTAATTTAACAAACAACACAGACACTCTAGTCTTCGACAATATTGCAGCTACTATTCTGGAAGAAAAGAGTTGGAGTAAAAGTAAGGAAGACAGATTGGTAAATTCGTAATAAGCGGAGGCCTTGGCAGTGATGGAGGAAGATTAATGGAACGTAGCTCAAGTGGGAGTCATAGTCATGGTACATCAAAATTCAGGAGTAAAAAGAATTTCAAGTGCTACAATTGTGGTAAGAAAGGACACCTGAAGAAGGATTATTGGAATCTGAATAAGAAAGATTCTATTCCTAAAGGAAATACAACAAATACTTCAGATGATGGAAGTGCAATGGCCTGCAAAGCAATACTGATGGAGGTAAGAGAAGATTTGTTGGTGTACGGCTTCTCGATTTAGCAGCTACTTTTCATATGACCTCTTAAAGAGAATGGTTCCATCAGTATGAATTTGTCTCTAGAGGATCTGTGTACAGCTGTAATGATCAAGTTTTGAAGATTGTCAGTATAGGCACCATCAAGTTAAAGATGTATGATGGGACAACTCAGACTATTGAAAAAGTGCGACATGTTATGGGCCTGAAAAAGAATTTGTTATCTGTAGGACACTTGGATGATCTCGGCTTTAGAATTGAGATTCAAAACAAGATCATGTAAGTGATTAAAGTAGCGTTAGTATTTATGAAAGCAAAGAAGATTGTTGCAAATTTGTACATGCTAAAGGGAGTAACTTTGCAAGAAGGAGAGGCATCTGTTACGGTGACTAATCCAGATAACAAATATGCAATGATGTGGCATAGAAAGCTTTGACATATGTCAGAATAAGGAATGGAGATACTTGCAGAGAAGAATTTACTTCCATGTTTCACAAAGGTATCACTACCCTTCTGTGAGCATTGCATTATGAGTAAGCAATATCAATTAACGTTAAACACAACAAAGTTCAGAAGCAAAGAAATTCTAAAATTGATTCACTTTAATGTATGGGAAGCACCAATTAAGTCCCTAGGAGGAGCAAATTTCTTTGTATTATTCATTGATGATTATTCGAGGAGATGTTAGGTGTTTCTTATCAAAAGGAAGGTAGATGTGTTTCTAACTTTCAAATTTTACAAAGTGCAGGTGGAACTCGAATCTAATAAGAAGATCAAGTGTTTACGCTCAGATAATAAAGGTGAATATACTGGAAAAGAGTTTGATGAATTTTGCAAGTAAGAAGGCATCAAAAGGTAGTTCACAACAGCATACACTCCTCAACAGAATGGAGTAGCAGAGCAAATGAATAAAACTCTGTTAGAAAGAACAAGAGCGATGTTGAGAACTACAAGCTTAGATAAGAAATTATGGGCAAAAGCAGTCAATATTGCTTGTTATGTGATGAATCGAGCTCCATCAACTGCAATTGAGTTGAAGACAGTGCTGAAAATATGGATTGGTAAACCAGTGGATTATTCCAACCTCCATATATTTGGAAGTCCTGGCTATAAGATGTTCAATGCCCAAGAAATTACAAAGTTGGATCTAAAATCTAGAAGATGCATTTTCTTAGGGTATGCTAAAGGTATGAAGGGGTATCGTCTGTAGGACCCAACTACCCACAAGATTGTTATCAACATGGATATTATCTTCATGGAAGATAAGGATCAAAAACAATCAGAAAATGTTGACACAGTATAAGAGAATCCAGAAACTATAATAGTACAAGTGGATAGGGAAGTTGATCAAAATGATTCTTCTGAAGCTACACCAGAGTACGAGGAGCAAGAACCAGTTGAATATGATGATCTAGATTCTCGAAGACTAACTCGCATAAGAAGAGCACCAAGTTGAAACTCAAATTATATTATGAAGAGTAATATTGGATACTGTCTTTTAACTAAGGACGAAGAGCCATCAACTCTTCAAGAAGTAATGAATAGTTTAGATGCATCTCAGTGGATGGCAACAAAGCAGGAAGAAATTGAAGCTCTACATAAGAATAAGACATGGTAGCTGGTATCACTACTACAAGGAAGAAAGCCTGTTGGCAATAAATGAGTTTACAAGATTAAGTTGGGTGGTGATAATCAAGTAGAGCGATATCGTACTAGATTGGTGGTAAAAGGATATGCTAAAAAAAAAGGTATTGATTTTAACGAAATATTTTCTCCTGTGGTTTGACTCACTACAGTTTGAGGAGTTCTGGCAATGTGTGCTATATGTGACTTACATTTTGAGCAATTACATGTGAAAACTACATTTCTTCATGGAGATCTTGAAGAAGAAGTTTATATGTTCCAACCAGGAGGTTTTAGAGAAAAAGGGAAAGAGAACTTGGTTTGCAAGTTGAACAAATCTCTATATGGTTTAAAGTAGGCGTTGAGGTGTTAGTATAAGAGATTTGATTCCTTCATCATGAGCCTTGGATGCAACAGACTGAATGCAAACCCTTGTACATATTTTAAGAGGTTTGAGAAAGAGGATTTTATAGTCTTGCTGTTGTATGTAGATGACATATTGACAGCAAGCCCCAATAATGATCGTATCAAATAATAAAAGGTACAGTTGGCTAGGGAATTTGAAATGAAGGACTTGGGATCAACAAAAAAAGATTATAGGGATGCAAATTCACCAAGATAGAAATAATAGGAAGATTTGGCTTTTTCAGAAGAATTATTTAAAGAAGATCTTGCGGCGATTCAATATGTAAGATTGTAAGTCAATTTGTTGGATCCTGAATTTTTCTAAATTTCTTATTAATTGTTTAATGATTTATTCATGCTTGTTTGTTTGTTTAATTATTATTATTATTTGAATTGGGTCATTAATTAAAAATTTAAGGGAGAAATTAGAAGTTTAAAATTGGAATTAAGTGTTAGAAATTAAGTTAGCTTAAGTAGTTAGTAGGCTTATGTTAAGTAGATTAAAGGAGTAGAGCCATAAAAGACAAAAGAAGGGCAAAATTGGGAGAACAAGACTAATGGAGGGTATAATTGGGAGAAAGCCTAATAGAAAGGGGGCTTGAATTAGAGAAGGAGGAGAATGTTGTGGAAGCCAAGAGGAGAAGAAAAAAGAGAAAACACGAGAGAGAGAAGAGAAGAGAAGAAAAATCGAGAAAGATAGGAATGGAAAGGAAGAAGAAAATCGTGGAAAGAAGAGAAGGATCAAGCTTCTTAAGGTAAGTTCTTCATCTTTTCTTCTTGCTTTAGTAAAGAAATGGGTTGTGTTGTGAATGATGAAGTTTTAGAGAGAGAAACGGGTTTTATGTTGGGAATGCTTGGAGGAAGAAGATGATTGAGAGACCCATTTGATTTTTGGGTTTCCAAGCTAGATTTTAGGTTTTCTAACCTAGATGGACTATGGGTAGGTTAAGTTTGAGCTTGATTTTTATTAATTTCATTTTGTTATGATTATGGAGATTTGGGAGATTTCCATTTGAATTGAAATTGAATGAGAATTTTGGTTGTGTTAGCAAATCAAGAACAACCTACCCAAGAGCAAGAGGAAGGGCATAAATTGAGTTTGGATTTTCAAGAATTATAAGGTAGGTAATTTATTTATAGTTATTGTATAATGGGTAAAATTTCTTGTGTGTATATTGTGTGTTAAAATGACTTTCTTGAAATGTAATGATGTGAAAATTTCATTATGATGTATGGCATTGTGATAAAACAATTGAATAACGTGTATGATCATATTATGTCATTAAATTGAGTCATGGCATTTTGTATAAAGAAAAAGCATGAGAATATGAGATTGTGAATGCTTGAATTAAGCATGAAATTGATTGTGTTTGGGTGAGAGAGGAACCGTTTCGTAGTCACGTGCACATCGATATAAAGCCTTCTCCTGGTTGCCCCTTGTGGCCCACGAGATCTGAAAAGTGAACTCGTTTCGTTCACGGTGTAAACTTCGGTTTCTTCATTTTGTTCCACGGAACCCTCGAGTCATTTGGTTGTGCATTCGCATTTTGACATATTAAGTTATGATGAGAATTTTGTGTATGCTTGGATGAAAAAAATTCACCAAATATGTTTAATGTGATGATGTATTGAACTATGAGTTGTGAATGTTGAACTTACATCGTTAGATCTAGATAAGATGAATATGCTTATATGAATAGATAAATATATGTTTAATTGTGTGGTTCATCGCCAATGACTATAAATATATTAGCTACTGAGCTGTGTAGCTCAACCCAAAATTTCTCCCTCCTCAGGTGTAGATCATGAAGATTAGTGATCCTTGCAAGGCATTCAGATACTCCAAGATAGCTAGGAGTCTTTTGTACTAAGTTAGTGACTAATTGGAATAGCTTTATAGGCATATCAAACATGAGCATCCTTTTGTATTTTGTATTTTGTATTTTGTATTAAGTTCGATGTGTATGTTGATATGTAAGTAAAGTTTGATCAAACATTGGTTTTGCTTAGAAATGAGAATGAGAACTTGTAAAGTTCCTTTTGTGTATGCTTATATTATTTTAAAGTTTGAGTATGATGGATGTGAATATTCTTTTGTTGAGATTTCCAATTGTTGATAGTGTTAGAATAACATTATGGAGATTGGAAAGATTGTTTGTGATGAATCACTGGAGTTGAGATTTCAAGAGTTAATGAGATGTATTTAGTAGTTGAATGGATATGAAGTGGTTTTACATTAAAAGGGTTGGATTTGGAGAGATTATGAGTGATTATGGTGTTAGAAAGGATGTTGGAAGCATTGGAGGAGTTTGGATATCCACGATGTCCATTTAATGGTTATAAACGGACCTTCTCGGGTGAAAAATGGCTCATAAACCAGGTTATGTCCGTTAAACGAACATGGATGCCCGTTAAATGGACATTCACGGGATAGCTACAGTAAATCATGCGTTTGGTTATTTTAGGGGCAGAATCTCGCTTTGAGTTCTTCATGAAAGTTGTAGATCTCGAAGTCCTCTTTTAAACTGTCTAAAAAAACATCAATTCAACATCTGTAGTAAAAGTTATGACAATTTCTCCAAGACAGGTACAAAATGATTAAGGACATAAACACGTTCGACTCTTTTGGCCATAACTTCGTCATCCAACCTCCAAATGAGGTGATTCTTGAAGCGATAGATTCCTAACATATCATTCTACCTTTCCAAAAGAATTGATAACCTATGGTATTGAATCCAAAAAGAGAGATGGAAAGGAAGTGAGGGTTCATTGAAATAACCCTACAAGGAAACCCACTCATGCTTATGACTCCGAAAGGATTGTTGGGCTCCGGAGAAGAGGCCCAACATCTTGTGGTATCAGAGCTTAGGTTTTTCCTAGGCTCAGAGTGCATGGTAGGATGAATTGTGTGCTATGTGATTAATTGTTTGCATTGTTACATTGATTGATTGTATTAAATCACATGCATATAATGCATACATGTAGGAAAAAAAGATTGAAATAAAATGTGAGCTAATTGTTAGTGTTTCTATTGAAGGAGTGAAATGTCACCTCGTAGAAAGACGTGAGAAATATTGAAAGGATCGATTGCACCTGACCCTCCACCAAGAGGGGAGGGCATGGATGAGTCTAGAGCCTCAGGAGATGCTGAGGCTTCTGTAGGGCACAATAGTGGGCCCTCTCGATCACAAACTCAGGAGTCTCCTGTTCTGCAGGAGCAAGCTCCAACCTTGGATCCGATATTGTTCCAAGCCTTCACTCAGGTGTTTGTCCAGGTTATGGGACAGATGCCGCAATCTTCTGCTCCGGCCCCAGCTAAGAAGGGGAAGCAGTTTGATAAGTTATGAAAGTATGGAGCAGTGGACTTCTATAGAACCACTGATCCTAAAGAAGTTGAGACCTAATTAAGGAAGACCGAAAGGATATTGTAGTAGATAGACTGTGAAGATGAGAATAAAGTTGAATATGCTGTGCGTTTGCTACAAGGGGATGCTTTGCATTTGTGGGAGAGTGTCCCGAGAAGTGAGATGAAGCCATCGGTGTTGACGTGGAAGGACTTCCTGATTGTTTATAAGAAGAAGTATCTGTTAGAGGTATACATCCAGAAGAAGCAGAGAGAGTTTTTGAGCCTCACCTAGAAGGAGATGACGGTGAGCTAATATGATCACTGATTCACACAATTGGCCCGATATGCAGCTGAATTAAGGATGAGTGAGGCAGCTAAGTGTCATAGATTTGAATCGAGGTTACACTTAGCCATCAGAGAGAAAGTGGTGGTGCAGAATTTCAATGATTTTAAATAGTTGGTTGAAGCAATACTAAGGGTTGAAAATATAGAAAACATAAAAAGCACCATAAACAAGAAGAGAAAAGGAAGAGAACAGTTTAAGAGGGGAGGCCATGCTCTTATGTCAGAGAGAAGTGCAATGACTTTCCCTGTACAATCGGAGGAGAGGAGCAGTGGAGCAAGCAGACCTAGATAGATGAAAACTGTCTCACATCAAGCCTCAACGGCCGGAGCAGCAGGAGGAGAGATAGGGATAAGCCGCTCATTCCCAAATGTGATCACTTCGGAAGGTTTCACAAAGGGCAATGTTATCGACTGACTGGAGCGTGGTTTAATTGCAAAAAAAAAGGACACATGGCAAGAGAGTGCCCTCAGAATCCGAAACATGAGAGAAGTCAGATGCATGCTTCAAAGAGGGCTGAGACAGTAGGACACAGGACAGTAACTGAAATGGGCAGTTATGATGCAATTACGAAATTGAACCCTCCAGGGAGACCTAGGGGACAAGCACCAGCTAGGGTGTTTGCTATGACGAAGGAGGATGCAGATATAGCTCCAGAAGTCATAACTGGTATGATTAAATTATTTGTTAAAGATGTTATTATTTTGATTGATCCGGGTTCTACTCATTTGTTTGTGTCATTGAGTAGAACTATGAATGGTAGAGAATTGAGCCAATTGGATACTCCTTTGATGGTGAGAACTCTAATCAGCCAATGTATTGCAATTAGTCAAATCTATAGAGACTGTGAGATACTTATTGGAGGGGAACAATTAGTAATGGATCTAATGCCATTAAGGATGGGAGGATTAGATGTGATTTTGGGTATGGACACCTTGGAAAAATATAATGCCAACCAGGGTTGCAAAGAAAAGATTGTGGAGTTCAAAATTGGCAATGGTAGAAAGGTAGTATTTAAAGGGGACGGAAAAGCAAGTCCGACTAGAATAGTTTCAGCTTTGACCGCAAAAAAACTGATAAGGAAAGGATGTGAATCATTTTTGGCCTATGTGGTAAACACAAAGACAGATGGAGGGAAGTTAGAAGCAATACCTATAGTTTCGAAATTCCTAGATGTCTTTCCCTAGGAATTACCAGGATTACCACTACCTAGGGAAATTGAATTTCCCATTAAACTTCTTCCGAGCACAATGCCAATATCGATTCCGCCTTATAGAATGGCTCCGACGAAATTGAAAGAGCTTAAAGAGCAATTGGAAGATTTATTGGAGAAAGGTTACATTAGGCCGAGTTCTTCGCCTTGGGAAGTTTCGGTTCTTTTTGTGAAGAAGAAGGATGGGTCGTTGCGAATGTGTATGGACTACCGAAAGCTCAATCAGGTCATTATCGAGAATAGATATCCACTCCCCGCATAGATGATTTGTTTGATTAGTTTCAAGGGGCAAGAATCTTTTCTAAGATAGATTTGAGATCGAGTTACCACCAGTTGATGATAAAGGAGTCCGATGTATCATAGACTACTTTCAGAACACGGTATGGGCATTTTGAGTTTCTTGTTATGCCTTTTGGATTGAAGAATGCACCTGTAGCTTCCATGGACTTGATGAATCGAGTCTTTAAGTCCTTATTAGACCAATTTATCATTGTCTTTATTAATGATATATTGGTTTATTCTAAGAGTGACAAGGAGCTTGAGGAAAATTTGAGCGTTTCCTTAGAGACATTAAGGAAGAACGAGTTGTATGTCAAATTCGATAAATGTGAATTATAGCTAAGGGAAGTGGTGTTCCTTTTACATGTAGTTTCAAAAAAAGGAGTACATGTGAATCCGAGAAAGATAGAAGCTGTTGTGAATGGGAAGTACCTAAAAATATAGCAGAAGTAAGGAGTTTCTTAGGTTTAACTGGGTATTATAGAAGGTTTATGGAGGGCTTTTCCATAATAACAGCTCCACTTACCAAATTTATTAAGAACAATCAGAAATTTGTGTAGACAGATGAATGTCAGAAGAACTTTGAGTAGCTTAAATACAGATTGACGAGTGCACCGATTTTGAATTTGCCTTTGGGTAATGATGGATATATAGTGTATAATGATGCATCGAGGAAGGGATTAGGGTGTGTGTTGATACAAGGAGATAAAGTGATTGCCTATGCTTCCAGGCAATTAAAGCTTTATGAGATGAACTATCCGACGCATGACTTGGAATTGGTTGCCATAATTTTTGCTTTGAAGATTTGAAGACATTACTTGTATGGAGTCACTACTAGGGTGTTTACAGACTATAAGAGTCTTAAGTACCTGATGAGCCAAAAAAAATTGAATTTGAGAAAGAGAAAATGGTTAGAGCTACTAAAAGATTATGATTTAATGATTGATTATCACCCAGGTAAAGCTAATGTAGTAGCGGATGCACTAAGTAGGAAATCAACTATGGCACATGTGGAGACAGTGTATCTTACTCTGTTGAAGGAATTAGCCAAACTCAGAGTGACATTGAGACAAGTCGAATCTAATTGTATACTGTCTAACTTTAGAGTAAGGCCAGTATTGAACGAAAAGATTAATGTAACATCCCATCACCTATGGGAAGGTTATAATGGTCAATTGGAACAGGCTAGTAGTTTGCACTGCATATTTTGATATGTTCATTTATTTGGCCTCTAATTTTAGAGGAATGAGTCTTTCACACATGCACATATAGGTACATGCATTCATGACATTTTCCCGGCATTTAATTGTGATACAAATATGAATTGTGATATTGTGAGATAATTAGCGAATTTTGAATAATTGAGTTTGAATATTGAATTGGAAATGTTCTGGAGTAATTTCCAATTGATAGCGACTCTTCGGAATTTTTCTGGAAAATTCGGGAGAAAAAGTCCGGTCCGGAAATCCTTCGAGTGATGGACTGATTGACTGCATAGTGCTAGAATAATTGGTAAATGGCGATGGAAAAATTTAGAGATATGATTTTAGAGATTAATATGTCGAGCCATTGAATTTTGGAGACAAATTGGACTGGAAATGAAATTGAAAAGAGAAAGAGATTTAAATGTTTTAGGAGGAAAAAGACAAGAGGCTTATTTATTCTACATATAAATGCCTTAAGTTTTGAGATTAGAAGAAAAGAAATTCTTCTCTCCTAAGGCACGATTGTTTCTTCTTCCTTAGTGATTTTCGATTCTTCCTTGGAGAATTTTGCTTGCTCCTTCATTGTGGTGGAAGAATAGCTAGAAACTTTGAGACAAGATGAAGATCTGTAGGAGTTGAGAGCTCACCGTGGGTGTCGGAGAAGAGAGGAAAGGATTGGAGGATTTTCGGTAGATTCGAAGATTTGAGGCTTGATTGGTAAGTAAAATGGATTAATGTTATTTTGTTGTTGCTTAATGCATTTATTATGGTTAAATGTGAAATATTGGGGTAGTTGGTTGAATTATGACTGAGTTTTGAGAGAGAAAAGAGGGAGAAACTCGTCAGAGAAGAGGACTGGAAGGCCGCATGTCGGGGCGTGTCTGCGCGGCGACGCGACGAGAAAATTGTGTTCTCGCCGCGGAGCGCGCGAAGGCCTCGCCGCGGCGAGCTTACTGAAACACGTCGCGGCGAGCCTCCCTAACCTTCCACGCCGTGGCGAGCTATCCTTGTCGCGGAGACGAGTGCCCCTTGTCGCCGCGACGAACGTCCTCATGTCGCGGCGAGGCTGTTTTTCCTGAATGAATATAGTCTGGTTTTAGGGGCATAATTATTGGTGTAGCCCTCCAATTGGGATGATTTTTGATTCGTTATGAGCTAGAGAAAGAGGTCTAAAATTGAGTTTAATAAAGAAAGTTTGAATCGGGTTTTAAGATTTTAATTTGTGAATGAGAATTGAGTTTAAATTGCTATTTCAACCTAAGAATTGTTTCTAGATCATTGGGATTGAATTGTGAGGTTTCTGAACTTAAGAAAAGCTATAGAGAGTCATAGAAACTGAGTTTAAAGGGGTGAATAAAATAGTGACACTGATTTTGAGTTCTTTCTTGAGAACATCCGAGTGGTATGGCATAGTAAATTGACTGAATATTAGAAATGGAATTGATGGAGTTCCATAGCATGTTATTGAATTGGAAGTGAGTTATTATTGAGCAATTGAGTGGAAAGTTAGAATTTGATAAAAGAAAGTGAAAAATGGGAAATAGCACCGGGAAAGTCATGAATAGGCATCGTACATCTTTTATTCAATGCATGTGCATCATCAAATTATTTTGACTGTGCATTTTGTAATGAATGGAAGTATTTGATTGTTATAGAGGGTCCGATGGATCGATATTCCACGGATTATGCTGGGATTTTCAGGCTGTAGCTCGGAAGTACAGGTGAGTAACCTAGTTGGTTCCTCAATTTCTGATTGTTAATTGTTCTTTGTTGTGAATGTTGTGGAATATGACTGTTTTGATAAAATGGGATTTGACTGCATGTGATTGTTGGGTGAATACTTCCATGGAATAAATTGTGACTGTATGGTAGTACAAAATTGGAAACGAAATGACTGTTTCTACTAAATTGTTTCTGATTGCATGTGAGAAACGGATTCTATAATTGATTGATTAATAATGGTTGTGACTGGAGCTGCTACTGAGAGCTACAAGCTCGATCACTGAAACGAAGAGCCTTGAGCTCAAAAACGGATTAGTGTATACCCAGAGGGCTCTCCTATCCCTACTGATGCGCGGAAAGTAGTGCATACCCTGAGGGCTCTCCTACTTCCTAAAGCGCGATTACTGTTACTGAACCGAGCTTTGAGTTCGAGGAGAGTTAGTGCATACCCAGAGGGCTCTCCTACTCCCTAGGTGTGTCTGAATACTGTTCACTGTTAAGCGCTCAGTCACGACTCAGTGATAAAATGAAAAACAATGGTAAAAGATTATATGTGCAACTTTTATGTGTATGGATTAAATGTGGACTGTGTGAAGGCAAAACGCCTTATATTTGTGAACTGATTGTATATGCATGAATTGAGTGAACCATCGATGATGGTTTCTCATTGAGTTCG
>JANIHY010000208.1:31262521-31276481 GCA_027479065.1 Erythroxylum brevipes
TGAGAAACCAACTAGGTTACTCACCTGTAACTTCCGAGCTACTGCCTGGAAGTCCCAGCAATGTCCGTGGAATGATGATCCAACGGTGCCTCTATAACAGTTAAATAATTTCCCATTACTAGATGCTCAGTCAAAACAATTCAATGCTGCACATGTCTTTATAAAAATATGTACAATGCATGTTCATGATTTTCTGGCGCTATAACCCAATTTCTCTATCTCTTGCCTCATAACCACAATTTACTATTCACTAGATCAATAGCATCCCTTGATTTCATAAGTCTCCAATCTGAAGTCCAATTATCAAGAAACTATCCTTAGGTTGCAATAGGAAATTATAATCGACTTTCTTTCAATGATTGAAACCATACTAAATCAAATTCTAACTCTCATTCATTTCCTCAATTGTAGACCTCTTTCTCTAGTTCGTAACGAATCAACAATCACCTCAATTGGAGGTCTACACCATCAGTTATGCCCCAAAAACTAAACTATTTCACTTCAGAAAACTGCCCCTCACCGCGACCAAGGATCCCTCGCCGCGACGTAAAAAGGGTCGCTCGTCGCGGCGTGGAAGACGCTCGCCGCGACAAACACCTTCCTTAAGCTCGCCGCGACACATAAGGAAAGACGCGTCGCGGCGAAAAATTACACGCTCGCTGCGACGTCTCGCCCTGCTCGTCGCGGCGATGACCTTTCCCTGCTCTTCGTGGCGAGTGAGCTCGTCTCAGCGAGGAGTCTTTCAGACGTCGCGATGTGCGGGCAACATTGTCTTCTCCGATCGATTTTTCATCCTTTCTCTCTCTAAAAACCAGTATTAATCACTCTCAACTACCCATTCTTACACAATAAATACCATAAATGCATCAAACAACTATAAATAACAACATTAAAGCCATTAAACTTACCAAATCGAAGCTCAAATCCTTAAACCCTAAATCTCCGAAAAATCTCTCAAACCTCTATCAACCACGGCGATCTCCTATAGCCATACCAAACATCATCCTCTCCAAGATTTCTAACTAATATTCAACCACAATGAAAGAGAAACAAACAAGAATCTCCAAGGGGGAAAAATCGAAATAGTCGAAGGGAAGAGAAGAGTCGTGCCCTAGGGGAAGAGAAGATGATCTTTTATAATATTCAAACACTAAGGTATATAAAGGTTGATTTAAACCTATAGGTCATAGTCCCCAAATTCTTTTAATTTCAGTCTCTAAATTTCAATGGCTCATTATAATTATTCCTAACAGCACAAATCAAATTTTCCATGCCATTTGCCCATCAATTTCGGAACTGGAATCTAATTCATCAGTCTCTAAGACATTTTCCCGGTCCGGACCCACAACTCTAAAAATTCCATAAAAATTTCTATAAATCCTCAAAAATATAAAACACAAGGTCCTATACTCCAATTTCAATTTCCAAATCCTAAAAATTCAATTCTCACTCCAATTCAACTATACAAACCCAATTATTCCATAATTTCAATTAAATCGAAGTCAACCTAATTAACTCAAATTCACCAATCATACTCACAATTAAACACCGAAAAATGTCATGAATGCATGTACCTACCAATGCATGTGCAGTCAACTTATTCCTCTATAATTAGAGGTCAATGAATGCTCAATCAATAAAATTCAATATAAAATCCTAACTCGTCCCAATTTACCAATATGTCCATCATATCAGTAACGGGATGTTACAAAGTGGAGATGTATCCGAGTGAAATTATGGCATGGAATGGAAGAAATGGAGCAATTGTGAAGATGCATAGTCATGTATAGTGACCGTGTAAGTCACTATGACCGTGTGGAGCTTCAAAGACACAATTCATGCTTGTGCAGAGTTACATGCCTATGTATGTTACCTGTGTAAGGCTTTATGACTGTATAAAATAACAAATTAAGGTGTTTCTAGAGATATACAGTTACCTACATGATCGTTTAAGTACCTATATATATCCCAGAAACCTTAATTTGTTGATATATAAGGATAATATGAAGGGTACAACAAAAAGGCATGGTAGAAGCAAGTTGAATTCAGAAAGAGGCAATTAGAGTCATCAGGGACACCGGAAAAGAAAGAGGGAAAAAATAGGTTGCTTATCATAAGAAAGAAGACCAAAAAGTGAAAACATCAAGTCAACTCCATCTTTCCAGAATTTCCAAAAAAAGGCTTGATATCAATTATGAATAGTTGTGTTTTGAACATGATTATGGAATTCTAACTCTACATTAAGGTTTATTCTTGAATTGTTTTCTTTAACTTTTGCCTTATTAAATTCAATATATTAATTATTTGAGGTATTTTTATCCTCGTACTTAAAAAGAAATTGAGAGATGATTAAGGTACTTGCATTAAGTTATGCAAAGAGAGTTGGTACCTTCATAGACTTAGAAATATTAGGTTAATAAATGATCAAAGAGTGATCTTAATTGTGAGTTAATTATCCATAGGAATGCTTCAAATCCAATTGAGTAGTTATGAGTAGTTTTGATAATTGAGAGATTGCAACTCAAATTTTATCTATTTCAATTGGGATTGCCTGATTAGATCTTAAGAGAGGGTAATCAAAACCTTAGGATATTTAGGATCAAATATAATTGAATTAACAAGGAAAAAGGAAAACAAAATAAGGATAAATAATCCTTAAGTTTCCATTATTGATTAACTTGACTCTTATTGATATCTTTAATGGTTCAGTTATTAAGTTTTATTAGGTTATTTTAATTTTTAGTTAATTCAATCTTTTATTACATTAAACAAAGTATATTCAAATTTATAGGTGACTAATCCAAACCTTATGGGAGCGATATCTTGTGTACTACAATATACGATCCGTATATATGCAGTACTGTATATATTAAAAAAAAAAAACATTTTCTCCATAAGTCAGCTAATATCCTCCGAAAATTAGAGTTTAGACACTTAAGTACATTTTGTTTTGTCGAAGACATTATCTAATAAAAGATCATAGCCTAGACTGTAGACCTCATTATTTCGTTTAAATTAGTACGTAGCCTCTAGTAGAATAACAGTGGATCTTCCCCTTTTTTTTTTTTTTTCAAATTTGCACATAATCATAGCTCAAATTGTGTTACTTGTTGTAGATGACCTATCTAGGGCATGGGTCAAATCGTGTTCTTCTAGGAATTGTGATTTTCTTTATATTTTTACCGGAAATGGCCTCTAATTCTTGAATAATATTGTCTCAAAAGCCAATTTGCATAATTACCTAAAATGATATAAAAAAATAAGTAAAATAAGGTTATTTAACATCAAAATTAAACAAAATATTTTTAAAAAATATGTGCAATTTTTGTACATAACAAAGTAGTAAAATTAATGGAAGTAATGGGATGGTAATAGGAGCTTCAATGGAAATAATCATCTGGCAATTCAAGATATAATGTGTGAACCTAGAATTAGGTTATTAGCAGATGATGAGTCTATAGATTATATAAATGTTAACACAAAATATAAGATAAATGAATTGTTAGGAAATTAGATACGGATGTAAATGTTAAACCTCAAATAAAAGCCACGTAGTATGTTCAAATATCTATTCTCATGTTTTTTTAGTTATATCAAGAATAGCGATTTCAATTAAATGATCCAATTTTATTAAACTTTAGAAATAAATTAAAATAAAAAATAGATACCGAATTGAAAGAATATCTAAAAGACTTGCCACTTGTGCATTTGTTATCCAGAATATTAATTTTTCTTTTTTTAATTAACGACGTGAACTTCAGGAACTTGGAAGAGTTATTCGCCTTTGCAAGACCCAATACGCGTAACCATAACAACTTCAATTGGTAGTTCCTAATTTTTGTTCCCGACTATGTTGCACTTGTTACAAATGTTTCTTTATACAAAAGAATGTTTTTGCAACTTGTAGACAATTATATTGGTCAATCGTGTGACGGTAAGATTGGCTTATACATACTGGAAAAATAGACAAATAAGTGGAGAGAGAATCTTCCTCTTTGTTTTTTAATAATACTATTTGTTCATGTGTCAAGTTTATGAATAATGACTTGCATCTTGAACCTCAAATTCTTGTAGAATATAGAAAATACAAGAATCGGCGTATACGAAATCATCGATCGGCGTCCAACGACCACAATTTGGAGCTTGTCCCATTTTCGCACAACCGTCAACTACTTCAAGGTAAATGCTTCATACGATTCTTCCACCCATCGGCACTGATCAACAGACCAACCAGCTTCCCGCAACGGTTATTTGATTTCTTCTCCACAAATAACTTCTTCAGAGGCACGATTTGACAAGCCGACCCACATCGTTGAGACTAAATCCTTTTTAAGGCACTTTACAGCAATATAAATAAATGCTTAAACTGAAAATAAAAATACATTTATTTTATTTCTCAATTGATTAGAGAAAGGGTTTGGTTCTGACTATTTTCCATAAACTTGGCAGGTTACAGAAAACCTAGTCATGAAAAACTTCTGGTTATATAGGATAGAGTTGGTTACCTATCTAAGAAATCTACAGTCAGGTGCAGGAATTTTGACTTAAATCTGCCAACGACGACCAAGCTTGGCTAGAAAGGCTAAGCAAATCAGACTGGACAAGTTGGCATCACAAATTTTATCAAAAAAAGTAACTAGGCTAAAGCACAATAACCTCAGTATGACCTTATATATGGCACACAATGCATGGTCCAATGCCTTTCTAGAAATGGAAGCAAATTCTAATTGACGCACTACCTAATGCGCTTATAAAAAGAAAGGCAGAACGTGATTTCAAAGAGCTGCACTCACCTGAAAATATCAACCTACCTTAGCAGCAAGCAATTGGGACTTTTATCCACTTGCCTCTATAAAAACATTCACACAGCTAATTAATCCAATGCTACAACACAAAAGCATCCAGGTAGTAGCAATTATCATTAAAAGGAGAGAGGAGTATAGCTCCGAGTAAGTGAACAACCTACCTCTTAGTTTCCAGTTAAAGAACAACCTCAGGAAATGCAACATAACCAAAAGCCCTAGACTAGAATTCTTAGTACATTAAAAGCTCAGCACTGAAGTAATCAGTATGGACGTGAACGGTTTCCACCATATTGATGTCTGTCTGGGCCAGAACCACCACCATCTCTGTAATTATCCCTCCGGCGATCTCCACCACCATAGCCTCCTCTCCCACCACCAGAACTGCTTCACAATAAACCATGAATAACACAGGACAATGTCGAAAATATGGCATTTGGATACATTTCCACAAAATCAAACCTCTCCCAAAACTTCATCAATTTTGTCGTTGCCTATAGAATAATAAGCCTTAAGCTACATGTAACCTCACTCCATGTACGTTTAGCTTATATATCTATATTTTTCTTTTATTAGGGAGGGAGGACTACTTGCTGCTACTTCATTACATACAACAATTTGCAGAAATGAATCCTTTCAATGTTAGAATTTCCCAAAAAAAAAAAATTCAAATGCTAACCAACATGAAACACAGCACTTAACTCAGGCAAGTAATGGATTCACACCTAAAAGGATGAACTACTGGTTTGCATCATAACCAACCAGGACAACAGTTGAATTTTCTCAGCTATTACCCAGAAATCATTTTGATAAACTAAATTCACCAAAATTTAAACTTGCAGAAGCAAATAAAGCAAAGAAAACTAAGTTAATAAATTCCAAGGATCTTAGTAAAGTTGATAGCATAAAATATTAAAGAAAGAACTATTATTAAGTTTAAGATGAAACATAACATTGATTCGTATTGAAACAGGTGAAGGCATAATAAGAGTCATAGAAGTGGAAAATTACCCATATGCAGGGGTTCTTAGTGCTGTCTTTTCTGCCATGGCAACACTGATTTTATATCCTCTCATATCATAATCTGAAAAGCACAAGCATTTAGAATCACGAGGAGAGAATGAAGAACCCCATTCACAGAGGTTACAATCAAGTATCAAGTGCAAAATTTAGAAACAAAACCATTTAATAAGAATTCAAAATTAATAGTTAAAATTGAATGCCAAGTAACGGTAGGTATGATTCATACTGTTATAAAAACCACCAGCAGAATGTGCAGCAGAGGGGTCCTCGTAAGACAAAACTGCATCCCCTTTGTTGTTCCCCTTCTCATCTGTGTATATCTTTATATTCCATGGCCATTGATCTTTGTACCCACGCTTCTGCTTAATCCTTCCTACCTACATATCAATATAAGGATTTATGTTAATGGGAAGAAAGCAAAAGGAATTTATACACAGAAAAATCCAAAAGATTTTGCTGATCATAGTACATAATTGGAACTATAGCAGCGGGAGAAAGTTACAATCAGATAAACAATAAAACAAAATGATCCTATATGATAAGAGCTTTCATATTAGAATAAAGTAGAGAAAATATGAAAATTCCCTCCAATCAATCTAGAACTTAATCATTAAGTGATAGTAGAAATAGTTTAATCTCAAATGGAAAGAACTGGAATTACTTGTCCAATGCCGCCAAAAAGTTCTCTCAATTCATCAACAGTCACATCTGGTGGCAAGTTGGATATATATATTCTTGAGTTGTCACAGCTATCATCGCAGCTTCCATCACACTGTTTAATTTTTTCTGATCCATCAGCACCAGCACTCCCATAGCCACCACCTCCCTGAGTCCGTGGACCTCCAGCACCATACCTACCTTCGTATCCACCGGGCGGGCAACCTCTTCCACCACCCCTAGGATCACTTGGGGCATCACCACCGTAACCACTTGTAGGACCACCATAAGATGGAGGACCTGATGCAGGTCCTCCATTATAACTTGTAGGTGGTGGAGCTGCATCAACTCCATAATTCCCACCATATGAGTTAGGAGGCCCCTGATAATTGCCTCCAGAACCACCATAAGATGGGATTGCAGGTGGAGGCACTTGATTATAGTCGCCATCATCTCTTCCTTGGTTACTACCATAAGAAGCACCTCTACTCCCACCTCCACTTCTGTTATCATAACCACTGCCCCTACCTCCATCACCATAATTGACACCTCTATTACCATCATAATTTCCACCT
This sequence comes from Erythroxylum brevipes, assembly GCA_027479065.1. Lineage (NCBI taxonomy): Eukaryota > Viridiplantae > Streptophyta > Magnoliopsida > Malpighiales > Erythroxylaceae > Erythroxylum > Erythroxylum brevipes. Next base: position 31,269,579 of record JANIHY010000208.1, read on the forward strand.
CTAGACACTCTATTACCACCATATCCTCCGCCACTCCCTCCTTTGTTATAATAACCACCAGCACTATTGCCGCCAGGGTGGTTGTTTCCACCAGCAGGTGAGGGTGCGCCACATTTGTTGCACTCAACTCTTCTGGCAAAGTTCAAATTCCCACAGCTACAAACACACACACCATTTCCAATTACAAAGATTCACATGAATATAGGAACATAGGTGGAGAATACATTTCACGTTAACCAGAGGTGTAAAAATTCTGAAGAAATAGAAAAACCTTAATACAGTACAAACGTGCCAACCAGAGAGAAAGGATAAAAGAGTTTGCTTACCTAGGGTTTGGACAAAGCCAGTCACCATCTCGACCACCTCCACCGCGATCGCCTCCTCGGCCCCCTCCTCTTCCGCCGCTGCGATCTCCTCCTTGATATCCACCAGGTCCTCCTGCAGATCGGATCCAACAACAAAAGAACACATAAAACTTGTGCAAACGAAGTTCATAATCCTAAAAGAGCACAACAACAAAGTATCAATACCTCGAGTTTGTGAATTACCACCATAGCCTCCGCCGCGACCACCTCTACCGCCACCACCGCGACCGCCGTAACCTCCACGACCTCCTCCTCCTCCACCACCATATCCAGCATCGCCTCCGTAACCACCATATCCTCCGCTGCCACTGCCTCCTCCTCCGTATCCTCCAGTACCGCCATATCCAGAGCCACCATATGGTGGAGGAGCAGATTCGCCGTCTTGACCGTACATCGCAGAGTCGATCTAGTTTTCAGACGTAAATGTTTTTCTCTCTCTTTCTCTGTCGATAAAGAGGGGGGTTAGGGTATCGAAATTATCTACTTTACTCCAACCTCACTTATTTATATTTCTTCATATCCCCCAATATATTCTAATTCTAACTGCAGCAAGTAATTTTATGCTACCATCCGACTGTCAATACATCACGCCCACGTGTGCGGATGTATTTACTAAAAGGTAATTAGGTTTTAAAATTTTGGAATATAACTTAATAATCGAGAATTTAAAATATCCCTTTTCTTTCAATCAAAGGCCTTGGATGAATTGGAGTTGAAAACGATTTCAATTTTCACTGAACCCTTCAGTTCACTACTACGCTTAATTGAGAAATCGGAATTTCATCTTCTCACTCCTTGTACACAACATAGGAAGGAAGATGCAACCAATACTCATGCATTACTCTACGCCTCAAGCAAGGTAGAAAAGATGCAACCAATACTCATGCATTACTCTATGATTCAACCCAAGTAGAAAAGATGCAATCTACTACACTAGGCCTCAAGCAAGTAGAAAAGATGCAATCGATCTGTTAACACTCATAGCAAGAACAACGCCATCACTGATACCATGATCATACATGGGGAAAGATTGGCCCCAGAAATAGATTCTCTATGAGACGTCTGAATCTGAACGATGAACCTACAGTTACCCACTGATGGATCTACAGTCGTGATCAAACCCAGGCCTCCGAAGTTGCAGCTAAATGCTGTTTGATCATGCTGCTGGTAGTAGCTGTTATAAGCATATGATATGTTTCCAGGCCAGCTGAGACCATAACAGGACCCCCCAGGTGAGAGTGCAGTGCAATCAGCGTCTGAACATGCGTCCACGGCAGTCACAGTTGCATTAGACAAATCCATATTGTTGTTTACAACACACCACTTCTGAGGGAGATACTCCACATTCTGAGCATTCACCAGCTTCTTCAAACCCTGGCCAAAATCAGCATGGTATTTGGCCTGCCCATCAAAAGTAAAGACTCCCCAATGTCTCTCAAAATTTCCGCTAGTTATGCTTATTTGATCCTCATCTAAAAGGCTGAAAATGTATATCTCAGATGGTGGATTATGAGGTCTGAGTGGCGTTCCTGATCTGCTTCGAATGTGGTCAATCAGGCCTTTCATGAAAGTCTGTGCAACTATAGAGGTGGCATTGGCTGATCCATCAGTAGGCCAACCAATCCTGGCAATGATAATATCCATCTCAGGAAATCCAACAGTTGATAATGCAGTAATTATGGTATCATAACTCAAGTCAAAGCTGTTTCTGTATGTTCGATAGCTATCATTATGAGGGCTTATAGTTTCTTTAAAGAGGGCAAAGTCAAGGGATATGTTTTTGTCTTGATGGAAACTCATAAAAGGAGATATTGTCACTAAGAAAGGTGAGTGGTGCTTGCTTAGGAAAGTGAGGAGTTCAATCATGGTTTTATTAAGGTCAGGCCTAAAGTGTCCTTTAGATGGCAGATTAGATTTTGACTGAAATGTGTCTTCACTGCATGGAACAACAACCTTCACGTCGCTTGCCAAGTTCACTCTAGATAAAGCAGTTTGGATGTTCATGGCAGCCCCAACAACAAACGGTCGGAACTGCTCCCCAAAACTCTGTTGAAATGGCTCATCTCCAATTGCAACATACCTGTGAATAGTTGATGTAGAAATTAACCAACCGACACAACAACACAGTGTAGAAATTCATCAAAAAAAGCCTGCGGGTAGGAAACCTGAACATCTAATTCGCAGAATAATCTTTAACTTACATCACCATAGAGCCCATAAAATAGAGCAAGGGATATTTTGTGCTCTCAAAAAGCATACATCATCAAAGCAAACTTACCTATTTGTGCTATTCTCAAGCTTAAATACATTAACTACTACCCCAACACAAACCAAGTTAACTACAACTAGTGCATGAGTGACTGCATCGGGGAAGGGGAAAGTAAAGGTAGCATTGACCAGAGCCCAACAATATGATCTTGATTTCTAGATGAATCAACCATATAATATCAAAAGAAAAATCATTGCTAAAGCAAGAAAAACGTGATAGAAAGAGGAATAATATAATATAAGATGTACTTCTTTTGTCACTACTACAATCCTCATATTTAAACTGAAACCAATGAGGTAGGGGAAATTTATAATATGCTGATTATTACATACATCAATTCCATACGAGGAGGCAAGCTCATGTTTTAACACAAGGTTTAAGAAACCCTTGTACCATTGGACCAGACATTTTATAACCTCATATGCCATAAGACCATATCATTTAGACACAAATTCCGTGTGTTGCGGTTTCGTTAGTGTTCATCTGATTAGAGCAACTTTGGAATACTTGTTATGCACGTATCAAAAGACTAGCTAGTTTTGTAGATTTCAAAATTTGCTCTTGGGAGGTTGTCCCACTTTTGGCTTCCTCTGCTACCCGAGGACCTTTCAAGGGTACACTTCCCTGTCACGTCATAACTCAAAGTGTTGATGGCTTCAACCATTCCCTGCACTCATTCCAGAACTGTGACCTAATGTGTTGTTTGCTTAGTGCCAGCAGTGCACACACTATAAAATATACCCTTGAATACCCCAAGGTCTTAGCATGATTTGCTCCAACAGTGATGCTTCACTTCAATTTTCACAACCACTCACAGCATAAGGCATTAAACCCCCTTTACTACTTCACAATTACATCATAGACAAGTTTAACTTAGGTATGCAATTCAACATTAGATAACAGGAAAAGAAACCAAGAACAGATAGAATTGTAAGGATATGGTGATATGCAACAGGCAGCTAATACAATATAATCAGCTTAGAAGCTACACAAATGTGGTTCTAATACCGTTTATTTGTCTGCCTCAAATTGCAGTCAAAAGAAATTGAGACCTAGTATATCACTGGCCAACAGCCATATACAGCTAGAATGAAATGTAACTGCCAAGCTGTATACTTCGAGATTGCATGCATTTTCTAGGTGCTCGATTGATATACTTACTACAAAATGGGGAAGTCGAAAGAGTGAAGTGGGAATTAGAGCATCATTGTTTCTATTGTTATATGCTACCAGCTCTGTGCCTCTGTCCAGCAACAAGAAAATATTTCTTGTTGAAATATCCTCCATTGCTACAACAACAGGAAACCTCAAAATCGTAGCTCCACCCAACTCATAAAAAAAAAACAAAATACTTAAACACAGCCAGCATTTTATTCCCAAAACCTAAACAGAAGTAGTGATAGTGTCAAGAACTACGCGGAACTGAGAAACCATCAAGACCAAACTAATAGATTTCGTGTTGTTAATCATGACATCGTTTAGTGTCCAATACTAAAGTAGAATACGCCGCCAATGACTCAGGTAGTCACAAAGTGTGCAAAAACAAGAATGAAGAGGGAAGCTAATGAAAAACATACTCAATGCGAACTCCACTGCTATCACTAGAGAAGTAGCGAGTGACATTATCGTGAACCCAGTTCTCGGCAGCCTTGCGCGAAAAGTTTAATCTTCTGAGCAGGGAATTAGGGATGCCCACAGTGACACCAATGTTGGATCCAGAAAGAGCCTGAAGCACAAGTGGGTTAGAATCAAAGAGCCTGACTCTGGTGATGTTGTTGGACTTCAAGAGCTGTACAACCTTTGGTGGTGATAGCGGGTGCGAAGCCGCCGTGCCCCAGTTCACTCCGATGGCTTCGGAACTGAAGCCAAGGGTGGAGATGGTAGCGGCCACCAAGAGGAAGAGGAGACACAGATTTGGAGGCATTTTGTTTAGAGGGAATGTTGTTGGTCGTAAAAGATTCGAACTGATTCTTTGTTAAGAGGACAAGATCTTCTGTTCAATATTACTCTGTCTTATTTTGTCTTATAAAATTTCAGCTATTTATTTTGCGGGACTTATGTGGGATCCATGTAAGATCTACATAGAAACTACATAAATAAATGGTTGAGATTCATTGGACACAATAAGATATCATAATATTGGACAAGAGATCTGACTCATTTTTTAGTGAGTGGTTTAGCTGGTATTCTCCTATTCTTCCTTTTTTTTATATAATTTAAGTAGAAAAAGTAGAGGATAACAGGACATGTTTATCATTTTGTCCTAAAATTTGTTTATTGATTTCATCATCTTCTTCTTTTTTTTTTCCTTTTGATTACATTAACTATTACTGAATAGGTTGGCTAATCTTTAACTCCTTAAGACTTCATCCTAAGAGTATTAGAAGAGGTAAATTTGGATCTCTAAGATTTCTAAAATTTTTACGTAGTTTGTACATTTCTATACACAAGGAGTCGTCACGTATTGATTGGTTAATTGCTGATTGATCACTGGCTACTCAACATTAGGTTTTCAGCAGCTCTCGAGTTCCTTAATAGTTTCAACTCTCACATTGTCGTTAAAAGTGAGGCGTCCGTAATTGATCCGATCAAGAAGCTTTGCTCAAGAGGTTAGAAGATCATCAATAAGGAAAACTTTCCATTTCTTATCATTTTGTATAACTCGAATTCAAAACCTCCTACAAAGGAAAGTCTTAAGTGAGGAGTTTATATCATTTAGACCTTTTCTCGTCGTCGATTTTGTCATAATATTTGTTTACATGGGATGTTGCATTCAAGTATGCCATAATACAATGTCTAATGAGAGTAATGCACTCAAAATAAAACCTAGCAGCATATAGAATTATAGCGTAAAATTCCAAGAAACGTGTAAAAACAAAAACAAAAAGAAGAAGAAGAAGAACTAGCAAGCAAATGAGACCAAAATCCTCAGACAGATAGACAAGTATCCTCATACACTAGTTGCTGCATGTCTCTTTCTTGCCTTGTCTCTTCGATATGATAGACAACTCAATGCCTTCGTCCTTTCCAACTGTAAAAACATTACCAAGACCGGTGGCAAATTCATGGCCCATTGCTCCTGGATATGGATAGTCTCCAAGGTTCCCTTGTGCTTCTCCCTGCTCTTAATCACTCAACACACTCTGTTCCTACCACCAGTGACCATCACTACATTTCCAGCGTCAATTTTATCTTGTCATTTGCCTTAACCAATGGGTCTGGATAGCGAATGGCCCTTCCATCATACTTGTTGTGACAAGGAGTTACCTTCCCCCCAAATTGCCTAGGACTAACTTTGTAGAGCTTGAATTGTTAAAAAATAAAACAAACACACACACACACACACACACACACACACACACACACATATATATATGCACCGGTTAGGTAATTGCCCGTGTCTACTCAACCAAAACATACATGTACATGAATTTTTCAATACAAATTTATAAAAAACAGCTAAATCTGCTTCATATTTCATACTGATCACAATAACTTATAAAGTTACTGCCTAATGTCTACAACAAGAGCTCTGAGCCACCTATGATGCATATCATGAAGTCAATATCATATATGTTCCATCTTGTTAATACTACACTCAACCCCGTAAATATCATTCCACCAGTAGACAAAGAATTATGAAACAAGGTATAGAACCAAGAAAAATATCTGCAATGCAACCTCACCAAGAGCAGGAGTAGCAAATGTTATATCTGCTATCTACCCGTAGGACATTCAAGAAGTAAATATTGGACAAACCTTTGCCTCATCATCTAAGATTAAAGGGAGACAGAACAAAACCTTGGTGTCATAAAGAACATGGAAGTTCTCATTAGTCTTCGGAATTGATACAACATATACAAATGAAAAGTCCACAAACTTCAGGAAATTCGGATGTAAAGCAATAATATACGTTTGGTGTTCCCAAAACAAACTGCTGTCAAGAGGTCATTACACAGTCAAGACTTGTTAGCCCCGGAATTTTTTTATTAAAAATAAGCATGATTAAATTAATTTTGGGAGTATTACTAGATCAAATTATGTTGGAATTATTTTGCTTACTAATGGGATTGAGATAATATGAAGTAGGTAAGTTAAATTAAATGTTAGAAGAGTAAGTTTGTATAAGGGGCATAGTTGGAAGATGACTTAAACATTAAAGTCTTAAGGCATTAAGGGAGGGGCTTTTTGGTCATTGTAGCTTCATTAAAGGATAGAAGAAGACTTGGCTTGTGTGGGAAGGAGGGAGAAACGAAATTGAAGGAGAAA
>JANIHY010000208.1:31283822-31295506 GCA_027479065.1 Erythroxylum brevipes
ACTCATACTAATTGATGTCAAGTTAATTAATGCTAACATAATTTGCTTAATTAATCTAATCATGCTTAATTAAAAAAAATTTGGGGCTAACATCAACAATGTCTCAATTTGATGCAATCTATATTTTTCATCTCCTAAAGCAAAAAAATTAATTTTAATATTTAAGCATCAAGATAAATCCAAAACAAAGGAGACAATATCAATTAATATGTCATAATAATATTTGATCAAATTCTCCCACATTAGACTTTTGCTTGTCCTCAAGAATATGTCAATTTAATACATCAATTACCTTCATAACTACCTCTCATCTCCTTTCATGTTATCCAGAAAAATCCAAAAGTTAATTCATATTGAAGGCTTAAGGTAAAATAATAATCGAGAGAATAAGCACTCATAGGACGTATTGTTAAAACATAACATCTCATTAATTCCATCAAAATCAAATAAAACAAGACTTGACACTCTTTCAAGGATTTCATTCTATACAATTAAAATGTTTAGGGCTCATTAAGCTCTCAAATCAAAGCATAACAAGTTATTTCCATAAGCTTGCTCAAGAATCATATCTCCACCACTTAATAAAAATGAACTTAATGCATAAATCAAAGGGACTTTATAAGGGTGGGTTGTAACTTAGCTTAGTTAAGGTATGACAAAAAGAAACTTTTTGGGTTAAAAATTAAAGGAAATCATATAAACTTATCAACACAAATTTCAACTTAAATGAATCCAAAATTCTTCTGATTCAAATAACATCCCTTTCAATCCCTTTTTTTCTTTTTTTTTGTCTTATTTTTTTTTGAACAAAATATCAAGAGGAGTTTTTTAATCCCTCAATATATAAAAATATGAAAAAATAATGCAACTTGAATCAATTAATTTACATTTTATGAAAATAATCAAAATCCTATGCAAATAAGTTCGATACAATTCCTTCAATTTAGGGTTCAAAATTATTAAGGATATGAACAAAAAAGGGTAAATTTGGTTTGTAACAAGGTTATTATGCAAGAAAAGAAAGTTTTTACATTGTTTTATAGGGATACAAAGTAAGGTAGGCATATGTAGGTCAAAAATAGTTATCCTAAATACCCTCATCATTTTTATACACAAATTTTTTAAAAAAATGTTGCCTCAACATGTATTCAAAAGCAAGTTCTAGCATAAACAAGCTAATGTTTGATAACACACAACAAAAAGACATGTATGAGCACAAATGTAATGAATGCTCTTAGGCTTAAAGCTTAGGCTAAAAGCCTAAATTAGGGCTTAACCTTGTTGAATTTGATAATTTTGGGACTAAAACTTGTAACCTACTCATAGAAGGTCTAAGATTTAATGAGTTTGCCCAATCTAAGACTTTTTCGGATGAAAATTATGACGTGTTTACACGCATCGTTATATGCAACAACGTAGCACTGTTACCTTTTTTTTAAATGCCACGTATAAAAGAGTAAAGGGTTTTAAGTTTTAACCCTAAAATTTTGCAAATTTCCTAAATTCTGTAAATTTTGTAAAGTAAAAAAAAAGAAACCTAAAATTTACAAAAAATCCTAAAATCCCATCGACACTCCCCTCTCTAATGTATCTTCACCATCGACCATTTCAACCTAGCCTTCGTACAAGGGTTGTCTTGCTTGGTTCACGTATCAAAACCATCGCCAAATCTGCGTTTTATCCTTCATTGAAAGGGTTATGTTGCTTGGTTGACAAATCTTCACTATCCCCCGATCTGTGCTCTAGTCTTCATTGAAGGGGTTGGCTTGCTTGATTCACACATCATCTCTCGAAACAAGGTAAGGCATAGAATTAAGTATTAGCCATTAGACTTAAGAGTGCTTAAACATTTGATTATGAGAGGTCTGAGGTTAGAGCGGTAAAAAAAAGTACAAAGGTTAGAGTAGATTGAGGAAGATAGTATGAATAAGATGGGCAGAAGTAAAATGGTATTAGTTTCATCTTCTACCAAAAATGGTTAGTTGCAGAATGGGTAGCTACTAAGACCAACTGATTTTTTATTGTGCTTTGATTGGTAGAAAAATTCATCTTTCCTACCAATCAGAGCATAACAGAAAAGCAGCTAGTCTTATAAAATCTTAATTTTTCTTTACTAGTGGAAGTATTTGTTGTATGAGTGTGTATTTTTTTAATTCCAACTAATGTATTATTTTTATGTTGTTGTTTCCAATACTCTGACTATCATTGATGATTACATAAAGTTATGATTACGTTTTTTTAGTAGTAACTTAAATATGAAAGACTCTAATTACTAGTAACTTAAAGTTGATGTAACAATTGAATTAAATAAGGACTGCATTTAATATGGATATTTTTGAAATATTGAGGCATAATAAACCATCAGGTAGGTATATAGGCTAGAAACCAGTGATGCAGCTCCTATGAGGATTATAGGTGAAAAAATCCAAGAGCTTAGGAGCCACAACGAGAAATGTTTCTCAATTCACAGGTGTAAACAACGCTACATACCTTAATTAATAGAACTTAGTAAGTTGGTTGATGGAATTGTTATGAATAAGTTAAGCATCATGTGTTGTTCTAGGCTTGAATTTTTCACCTTCACTTCAGTGTTTCCTTTTAATATTTTGATTGATTCTCTTCATTTTCCTATAGTTGGTTTTTTTCAATTTGGTATAATGACATTTGATGAACTAACTATAAGGTTTCACCATACGGGATGTTTTGTTAATGTGGGTGATAATGTTATGTATGAGGGTGGTTTTGTGGATGAAATTGAATATGATCTTAACTTATTGAGTTATTTTGAACTAGTTGATGTATGTAAGAGAAGTGGGTATAACAATGTGAAAAAGATATTTTATCTTATGCTTGGTTTTGAATTATGTAATGGTTTGAATTGTACAAGATGATGCTAGTATGTTAGATATGGTTAGTCAGATGATGGGTATGGGTGGTATTGATATTTATATTAAACATGGTGTGGATACACCTGTTGAAGTGATTGAGGATGAATATAATGAAGTTAATTAGGGTAATGTAGTGGAAGATAATAGTGAGGATGTTAATAATGAAGCGTTAGAGGTAATATAGGTAATTTAGACAATGTACCAAATATGGAGGATGAAAATGATGCAAATATGGAGAATGAAGATGATAAAAATATGGAGGTTGAAGAGGATGAAGAGGATTTAGAGTAAGGAGATGAAGGTAATGGTCCGGATGAAGGTGATGAAGATAATGGACCATATGAAGCTGATGCAGGTACTTTAGATGATAAAGATAAGGTAGTTTTGTCTGAATATTATGACAGTGATGAATATGGAGAACTTTTTAGTGATGTAGATGATATGGTAGATGATGCTACTGGGACGAAAACGAAATATAGCTAAGCCTTAAAGGATAAGCTTAAAAGGGACTCATTTTTGAAGAAGGATGATATCAAATTTTACATTAAGGATTGTTTAGGTGTTGAAGTGTCTACGAGTATAGTGAGAAGAGCAAAGAAAAAAATAGTAGACAGTGTTGTTATCAACATTGAAGAGGAGTTTAGCATGCTTTGGTCTTATACTGAAGTGATTAGGTAGACCAACCCAGGAAGCACTGTTATATTGACAATGTCTCAGCCAATTCTAACATCTCCACCTGCATTTGAAAGAATGTACATATGCTTAAAAGCTATTAAACATGGGTTTAGGCATGGAAACATTTTCTTGACCTAGATGGATGTTGGCTAAAAACAAAAACTAATGGTGAACTTCTATATGTTTTGGGAAAAGATGGAAATAATCAAATGTTTCCTATTGTTTGGGCTACAATTGAAGTTAAGTCGACAGTCCCATAGAAGTGGTTCATTGAAAGGTTGAAAGAAGATTTACCTCACTTGGGCTCCAAAATTGGTTGGACTATAATGACTGACTAATAAAAGGTAAAAGTTTCACATCAATCTTGTTTTTACTTTCATTGAGAATGTAACTGTTATGAAATATGTAGAGTTGTGTTTACATGCCTATTCAAATGGTTATGTTTTCCCTTGTAAGGACTTAATAGATCCATTGTCGATCTGTGTCTAGATGCTGAGCACAGGTTTTATGCTAGGCGTGTTTATATGAATTGGCATGGAAGAGGACATAAAGGGGAAGAGATGAAGAGCGTTTTTGGAAAATTACAAAATCCTTCATAGTAAAGGAATATGAAGAAAATTTGGATAAGCTCAGAGCCAAGAAGCAAAGGGCAGTATAAAATATTGAGAGTTATGCACCAATTCAACAATGGTGCTAGGTTTTTTAGAGGGAAGATTCTATGATTGAGTTGGTTGACAATAACTTATATGATGCCTTCAATAAGACTCTAGTTGGTGCAAGGAAAATGTCAATTTTAGGGTTATTTGAGCATATTAGAAGACAATTGTGAGAAAAAGGAAAGATGCTACCAAGTGGAAGGGTAATTTAGGGCCAAGAATATGGGAAGCAATTGAGAAGAGTGTCATGATTGCTCAACATTGTTCAGTGCATCATAATAGAGAAGGAGGGTATGAGATTGATCATACACAAAACAGATATATGGTGAGGCTTCAAAACAAAATATGTTCTTGTAGGAGATATATCCTTTCTGGCATTCCTTGTGCACATGCCATATGTGCTATTAGAGACAGTAGGGTTAATATTGAAGAGTACATTTCTAGTTGGTTATAGAAGATTGACTATATCAAAGCATATGGGAAGGCATTCAACTGATGCCTGGTATGAAGGATTGGCCCATTAGCAATGAAGAAACTATTAAGCCACCAGAATTTAAACAAGGGCCTAGTAGGCTCAAAACAGCTAGGAAAAAAGGCATTGATGTGCCTCAAAGGAATACAAAAGTGAACAAAAAGCAAAATATTGAGCACAGGTTAAGGAGGATTATGATCATTACATGTAGCCACTGTCATACAAAAGGACACAACAAAAGAGGTTATCCTTGGAATGGTCGAGAGGTAATTTCTAAGTTGTTTTATCTTTTTAGGGTACAACTAATATTCTTTTCCATAGTAGTGGTAATCTTTTAGGTTTTTTTTTGTTCTGTCATCGCTGTTATCAATGGCAAGTTCCAACCTAGTTTCAAAATCAGAACAGATTTAATTGATTTCCATATGAAACAAAACACAACGAACTCATACTCAACCTTTGAAAGCATACTCACAGTTGAAACCAACACTGACAACCAAGTAAGTGCATCTAAATTTGCATCCAACACTAAAAGGGGAAAAAAGGTAAAAGAAGAGCAAAAGCCTTTGCTTTTGCCTCTACCTTTTCTACTGTGTTTGTATTTGTTGGTGCCACAACTACTTCAGGTATCACCAACACCTCAAATACTGCTCATGTATGTGGAAGTACTTATGCAGCAGCCTTAGTTATTCTTCCAACACCTAGAAGTGCTTCAGAAACAACAAATATCTGTACATCTTCAAAGGCCACTGCCAAGAACCAAACAAAAGGGAGAAGAGGGCTTGGTTATGGTGTTATAGATGATGAAAGCAGATTAAGGATGTTGGCAACTAGTAGATGTAGTCCAAATTCACAAGAAAAATTATAGGAAAAAGGCCTATCACATACTCTTCTTTTCAACAAAAAGCAAATAGGAAGATCAAGTAATGAATGGAAGGGATGGGGGTATACACAAATGCAACTATAGGGTTGCAGATACTAAATGTAAGTGTTAAATATTTGGATTCTTACTAAACATTAATTAATTCATACAACTTAAACAAACATTTTTATTTTATCTATAGTCTGGAAGGAGAAGTCAGAAACTACTAAACCTTGGGCAGAAATCAATGATGAGGAAGGAAGCTATTATTGCGAATGTGAATTCAAGTCAACAAAGTCAAATTGCATCTTTAAAGGGAAAGGAAAGAATGTAAACTTAACATTTAATTGTTAGTGAACTAAATAATTTTGTGATATTTGTGAACTGAACAAAAATAGATTGTAAGGATCTTATTGGGATTAATGTTATTAACCAATAAATGTAATGACTACCAATTTTAGTTTGAATTGCATTTCTTGTACATTTTTTTCCTTTTTGTTGAAGTTCATGAATGGATTATCGAGGGTGATAGAAGGGTGATGGAAGCTTGGTTGGAATTGTCAAATTCTATGCAATGTTTTGTATTTTTCAAGGAAAGCTTAAAGTCTATAGATGTAAAGAGATGATCAACTTCTTGTAGTAAAGTGTTGGTTTCCTTTATTTTCCAATCAGTGTGAATTGTATTTCTTTTAGGTTTTTTCATTTTCATTGAAGTTCATGAATGGTAGAACATGAACATTGTTAATACAAAGAATTGGAATTATAGGTTTATTAAACATCTTTATCTCCTCTTCAATAATTTGATGACTTATAAAACAACTTAATAGTTGTGTTAATCATTGGATTGGAGGTAAAATACGGATAACATTTTTTTTGAATAGTCAATTGCTGCCTCTTTTAACTCATTTTGACTACTAACAAATATTCCATCTCCATTGATTAAAGATCCTATTTTTTCACTAATCTTCCTTACCAAATGTTGAAACATCGAACATGTTTGGGCTAGTACATCAAACTTGTTTAGGTTAGTATATAAAACATCAAACTTGTTAGAGCTAGAACATCAAATTAGTAATACAAAAAATGTTAAAACATCTAACACTATGTTCTTTCCAACATCAGGTTAGGTGAAGAAAATTTACATATTATTCTAGTACATCAAACCATTTCTAAGTAAGGCTTTAAAGGAACAACTATTGCCTTTTTAGCCTTCATTATTTAGACTAAAAACATAAGCAAAACTAATAAACATAAGTTTAAACAAGCAAACCATTTCTAACACTTTGCTAAATGTGTTTCTTAAATACTCCTCGTGGAAACTAACTCATTCTTTAACTTCAAATTTTCTATAATCCTTTCAGCTTGCAAAACATCTATTGCATTATCTCCTAACTCTATCACTTCAACCTTCAATAGATTATTTAGACGATATAACACCTTCTCTCTATTTTCAGCTCTAAAATAATATGTCTTGCTTTTGGACAAAATCTTTGATCATGCCATTCATGAAATCCACAAACACTTTCACTCTTCCATCAAAGAAAAAGCAGTAATTCGTTAATGAAATATATGAACATAATTAGCGAAAACAACATAAAAATTTACCAAAATTACCATAAAGAGTCTACAGTCATAAACCTTCTTCTTGGATTTTCATCAGTCCATAAAGTCAATCTCGGTGCTTTCCAGTTATAGTAACAATATGTAGCTCTCCATTATAGTCTAATTTAACTAGGCAAGTTGAAGAAATCAGCTTGTATGACCTCATATCAAGCTTAGAATGCCTCCCTCTATAGACAAAGTTGAAATTTTCAAAAATTTCCAACCCAACACAAAATCACAACCAAAAAAATAGCAAACTGAATCCTCTAATCAATCTCTTGAAGAAATACTACTTGAGCTTATTGTCAAGTATTACAACACAATGTTGTAATTTTGATTATGCACCCATTGATAGCTAAATGATAACTACAAAACTGAATTTGTTAGCTCCTAATAATCTACACTCTTCTATGAATGTCATACTTTATCTTTATCCTAGCAGATAGAGAAAAAATATATGGATAACCACCAACGAAGCTAAATCAAGTGACACAAATCATATCCTACATACAATGTTAAGTACACAGGGAAGAGAAAACTTGATCAAATCCTAATATATGAAAAACAATTATCATCTACACGCTATTCAACCCAATAATCAAACTCATTTAAAGAAGAAAAAATAATTTACATAAATGTAACATTTTTAGGGTAAAGGAATAAAGTGAATTTTAAAACATTATAAATTTATATACAAAAATTATAAGGGAGCATGACTCATTACTTACTTCAATCTTCACTCACAACACTTGTATGTTTCAGATCTCCAAAAACCTTACTGCCCATTCATCTCCAATGCCAAAAGAGAGATCTAACACTCACACTACTAAGAAGGCACAAGTGAGATTAAAGTGAAGGCACATGCATTAAGTGATGATGTGTCCATGTATTAGAGTGAAGGCACAACTGAGAGAAGAAAAAAAGGGTGAAACATATGTTCATAAAAATCGTTGATTTAAGGTTGAAGAGTATTTCTTTTAAGTCAAAATTTAAACAAAATTAATAAATTTTTAGTTAAATTCCACTTGGCTTGGACAATAAATTAGGTCTATTAATGTGGCATCTAAACACTAATTGACCTGCATATAATGGAACGTGTAAACTCGTCCTAATTTTTGTTCAAAAAAGTCTTGCATTGAGCAAACTTATGAAATTTTAGCCCTTCACTGAGTAGGTTTCAAGTTTAAGTCCCAAAATGATCAAACTTAAAAAAGTTATTCCCTTATTTGGCTTTTAGCCTTAAATCTCGCATAGGTGTAAAAAATGCATCAATTCTTGCACAATTTCACTTAACAAAATCAATAACATACTTGAATTAATTTAATGAAAACATTAATCACGATTATCTCTCTCATACATTAGATTTTAAACTGAAATTGTATCCCAACTTAAGGATTATTTATGAACACAATCAAAAGATTATAAGGCTATCATAAGGAATAATCAATATATGAATCATAGTATCATGAGTCTAAACACAAATCATAATGTTCATCATAATATAGAAACTCGCTCCCCTATACCTAAATCATACATTATCCATAATGTATGCATAAGGTACTCACATCTGAAAAAAAATAATTAGAGAAATAAAGCACAAAATAGAGGACTCCCCTGTGATGTGAGCATCAGAAAGGATATGTACTATGGTGTCGGCTTGGTAAGGAGTGTGCTACTGTTATGGTGGCTTGAGGCTGAGTTGTTTGTGGATTGCATAGGTGGGGAATGCTGCTTTAGGCGTTTGGGTACTACTGTTTTCTTTCGTGGAGGAATGCTGCTTGTTTGTTGTCTTCTTTGTTTTGGTATTGCAATTGTCTTTAAGTGGAGCTGCAATTGTGATTTTTTAAATTATCTGTAAAGAAGAAAAAGCATTATGTTTTAATTGGTGGACGATGTGGTTGGGAGTCTATGTGGGCGTTGTTGTTATTTGGCTTTTAATTTCCTATAAAGTATTATAGCATGTCTAGGATATATTAAGAAGAGAACATAACGAATTAAGTGCATTTTAGTATAGTAAGAGACATAATGGTACTTAATGTAAAAGATATAGGTAAATAGGTAATTTCTTTATTTCAACATAGACATACATACTTAGATGTGAAATAGGTATGGGAATTTTTTTATATGTTTGCTTGGATTTAGGAACATGATGTGAGGGTAATTATAGAAGAAGTATCCCATTTTCTTATGTAATGTTTTTGATTAAATTGGGCATGTTTTTGCATTGCTTTTGCATGATAAGACCGAAGTTAGTTTATTTAGGATGTATGCCTCCCTAGATGGATAGGTTTCACTAAACATACTTTCGTAGTTTGGCCATATATTAACCTGTAAACATCCAAATTAGATAATTCTAATTGGAGATTAAACTAGAGACATATTTATAAAACTTTTATGAAGGAGCAGAAATTTGATTTTGCCTCTAAGATTTTTTAATTCTAGTTTGAAGTTGAGTTCTGGCTGTTGTCCTTATTTTCAAATAGCCTATAGTTTTTTGGGTATAACTCCTTATATAATTAACCAAATAGCATGAAGTTTATGCCATTAGAAAATTAAGACATAGGGGAAAGAAATTGATTGACAAGATTATATGCCAATGTGGGAATTAAAGGAAGAAGAAGGACCAATATGTAATTTTTCTAAAGTTAACACATGGACTAATTGGATTAAAGCATATGTGACCAATAAGATTAAAGTATGTGTGACCAATAAGATTAAAGTTTATGTGTGTCCATTATAATTGTAACACTTGGTCTAATAGAATTGAAACACATGGGCCAATAGAATTGTAATACGTGGTCCAATAGAATTGTAACATGTAGTCCAATAGGATTATAACATATGGTCCAATGGAATTGAAACATGTGTCTAAGAATAGAAATTTCATGAAAATGCATAAAGAGAGGGGAGATGGATGACACTTTGAGGGCTTTAACTTCAGATTTTTCTCCTCTCCATTTCACCCTCTTCATCTTATCATTTTTCATGTAAGAATCTTATGTGGAAATCAATGTAAATTCTAAATATTTTCTCTTCACCTTCATCTTTTCTTAATTTGATTATGAAGAACTGAAATTATAAGGTTGGAATTGGGATTTAGATGTGTATTTGTCGTGCTTCTAATTGGTGAGTCAAGAAAAGCCCAAAAGGAAGGGAAGGAAAGGCATTAGAAGAACTACTTTGCCAATTTTAAGATTTGGGACTGCACTTAGTTTGATTCCTCTTAGTGTGTATGTTTGAATGGATATAAAGATTAATTTGGATATGTAATGGTTTCTGTGATGATTATTGGTGTTACTTAAGTGTTACTTTGCATGGACATAGTTGTATATGACAAAAGAGTATCGTGTAGTGGAATTTATTGATAAGTACATATTTGTCTAATATTTATGTTTTAATTATTCTATTTTATTCCTCTTATTGATTTAATTATTGGGACTTAATTTGATTTAATATTTTCTTGTAGGAAATTATAATTTTTGCATGATGTGGGAAATTAAGAGGAAAACAGCAATACAATTCACATCACTTGCCAAAGTGACTCCCAAATAACTGAAAACAAGTGCATCAATTCAAGAGGACGACGTCGCAAATATTAAATCAACACAGCTGGTGGGCTTCACGTGGGCAGCGTTGGAAGCAAATTAAATTGTGAGAGGCGTGGGCTGCATAAACTAGAAATATCAAGAGGGCAACAGCCAACAGCGAGAGACATAACGTAGAAGATTGGAGAGAAGTGGAAGCAAGAGACATTTTAATTGTCTAATCAAATGACCATTAAAGGTGGAGACATTTTTAATGGTCAGATAAATTAGCTACAACAACATATACAAGGAGGCAACAAAACGCAACGCACAAGAGGATTGATGAGTGGCATTTTTATTTGTCAAAATACGTAAGTGATACAAGGGGTCAGCAAATTAAATCACATGAGAAATAAATCAGAACGTAATTGACGCAACATGAGGTTGGAGTTACGCAGACACAAAGAGAATCAAAAGTGAATGACGACGCAACAGTATAAAAAGCTGGCATCCCACAGTGTGCAACGTAGCGTTTCATGTACAACATAGCGTGAAACGGTGCGTCTAGGAGCAAAAGCGCAAGAGAAAGGGTTTTACATTGACAAGTGATCCTTAATTGTCTTATCATCGAACAGTGGAGAAAAAAAAGGCAGGGAAGTTGCGGCGGTAACGAGGTGAAGGAAAAACTTGAAGTTTTGATTTTTTTTCAATCATAACAATGACGATACAAGGGTTTAGCAAGGAGCAGCGGCACTTTGAGAGATATTCTAGTTTTTCTTCTTTCCCTTGTTATTTAGACGATGTTAATTAAGAATCTTGTTTGTTTTAATTCCGTTATGAGTAGCTAAACTGTTTTAGTCGGGAAATTCCAATTGTTATGCTTTGACTCGTGAGACCCTATTTGTTCTAATTATTTGGTTTATAATATTCATACTGTTTCCGTTTTACTGTCATTGTTTATTAATTGATTCTGCGATTAGGGCCCGATTGTAGAATTAGTTAATTAAC
>JANIHY010000208.1:31421782-31440766 GCA_027479065.1 Erythroxylum brevipes
TTTAAAAATCGACACTAATTAAAGCATAACCTGCTACATCTTCATTTGCTACAATTATGAATTCATAGCTAAAAGTAGTGAACTTTACCTGAAAAAAATCCTCACTAATTCCTTCAAGTTCATTGCGGCATTGAATATGAACAGTAGACCCGAAAGTGTGACTTGGAAAAATCTGAAGTGAATCAATGAGAAAGGAATAAAGATTTTAATAGTTTTAGTGAGGCATAAACCTAAGTATAAATTATACTTAGATGAGTTTCGATATGAGAATGATTTTGTGATGAAATTGATGGATTCGAGTCCGTGCCTCACAAGGGTGGCCTACCAGAGGACTCAATCATTCAAAACTTAGTACAAAATTTTTTGACACAAAAATCACAATTCTCAATAAAAATTACATTTTGAAACAATTACACCCAGAATGTCAATGAATGCATGTACAGTTATTTTTATGTGCAAAAATTCACTATTTACATGTATATGCATATCATGAAATGCATGAGCATGAAATGTGTTTCCTAATTTCTCCATAATCTCTCACATTTACAATTTTAACCTTAAAATGGGTAATGGGATGTTACAACTCTCCCCTCCTTAAAAGAAAATTTTCCTCGAAATTAATATCTGATTGATCAATAAGGCAGGGAATTCTTTCCTCATATGCTCCTTCGTTTCCCATATAACCTCCTTACTCGAATACTTTCATCCAAATGACCACAGTCGATAGACTCACTAGGCCTTTTAATCACTTGTTCAAATATCAAACTATCTTAACTATTTCCTTGATGAGTTTCAGATTACTCAAAAAATTTCACTTCCAGTTTCAATAACACATATACTGGATCATAATGATATTTCCTAAACATATCCATGTAATACTGAGTGAATCTAAAACATCTTTTACTAGTAATACTAACTCATAAATCCATGGTCCTATTCTCACAATAGTTTCATATAGACCAATTTATCTCGGCTTAGTTCCTTCTTTTTCCTAACTTGTGCACACCTTTATCTCTATCTAAGCACACCTTGGCAAGGTGATACTCTTATAAGTATTTCATCTTTCTCTTGATATTTCACAACTCTTTAGTGCTAATACAATTAACTCTAACGTCTTTCTGACTATATTCCATATGTTCGGTATGGATCTACCAAACTCATTCGTCTTTCTTGAATCACTCAACTCGTATTACAGATTCATTTCACTCATCAATAGTATCTCGAATCAATTATGGCCTTCAGCTATTTTTAGGCCCTCTTCATTTTAATGTAGGGTCAAACGACTCCTTTTTGTCATATAACACCTCATACAACATTCTAATGATATCACTATGATTGTGATTGATATGCTTAAATTCAATTAGAACCATACATTAACCTGATGATCCTATGAACTCCAAAATATAAGTTTTTAAGCATATCCCCCAACAGTTAAGGCTGTTGGCAATTCAAACTCTTTCGGTGTAGTCCTACTAGGATGTCTAGCAAAGGTTGTTACTTGTGCTTTCTCTAGTAATCTCTTTGTTGCTTTCTCTAGTAATCTCTTCGTTCAATCATCTTTATCGCGTATACATACTTCTCATTTCAATCACAAACTATCATTCTCCCTATTCGAACTCAATTCAGATTCAATTTCAATTACTCAATAAGATTTACAAATTTTGAATCCTCAATTTGGGCCTTGCTAATCTTTTCATGTGAAACTGATCTTACATTTCAATAGCTAATAACACTTCTTTTTTACCCCAATTCAGTTTGACACTCTACACTCTTTATTGCACTAGATTTGATAACCTCAATATCCAAATTTGTGATACAATGCTATTGAATTTTCTATTCAATGCATCTGATTACATCACTAGCTTTACCGAGATAGCACTCATTCATACAATCATGTTTCTTCAGTACTTCTATCCATTTTCTCAATCTTGTATTCAATTATTTCAAACTCAACAATCGCCTCAAACTTTAATGATCAGCATATTTATATATACCCAAAATGTTTTTGTATATATAATGTCTCCAAGCTTTCAAAATAATCACTATTGCAGCAAGTTCTAAATTATGTATCAAATAATCAACTCATGAGACTTTAATTGTCTCAGTGCATATGAAATCCCTTTTTTTTACTACATTAGATTTCACCCTAATCTCTGGTGTAAACACCAATATATATTTCATAATCTCCAATTCCAAATGATATTATTATCATTGGTGTTATAATTCCTCAAAGCTCCTTCTTACATTTATCACTGATACAATTTACACGTTTTCCCTCAAACAATTTTTTAAGGGCTAAGATCAGTAAGAATCTCCTAACAATTTCTGGTAATATTTCGTATACAAATAGTTCAAGAAAACTCTTGATCTCATATACATTCCTCGACATTTCTTACTTCTTCATTGCCTCTATGTTCCTTGGGTCTCCCAATACGTCGTGTTCAAATACTATAAGGCCCCTCATTTTATTTAATCAAACAAAAGTTCACTCCTTTTGAACTTGGCGTATAATTGTTTCTTCATTGATCATTCTTAAAAATAAACTATCTGATCTGCTTAACCTAATTATGTAAAATTCTTCTTTTTCAAATGAAGACTTCTTGCTACTATCATTTATATTGTTCATGTAACCTTTATCAATCCACTGTTATCATCATTGGTGATCAGACATTCTTAGTAACCTCAAGGAGGTTAATTTCTATCATAACTTATATGATAAGAATATCCTTTCCGATAAGGCTCAGTAAAGCATCAAACAATTCATTTACTCTCATACCTTAGTATATATCATCAAGATCATTCCATCTTTTCCAAAGATGTATTTTAAGACAATTCACCAATTAATAACTTATATTTATGATACTTTAATCTCATTTGATTAAAGACATTGTTAGTGTGTGAAATGAATCTACCAAATGTAGCACCTCACTCTGGCAAGACACGTACCGACATCCTGGGGGATATCTGAGTCCGTGCCCCACGAGGGTGGCATGCTAAAGCACTCAATCATTCAAAACTGAGTACAAATTTTTTTGACAAATAAAAATCACAATTCTCAATAAAAATTACATCTTGAAATAATTACACCTGGAATGTCAATTAATGCATGTACAATCATTTTCATTTGCAAATATTTACTATTCATATGTATCTGTATATCATGAAATGCATGAGCATGAAATGTGTTTCCTAATTTCTCCGTAATCTCTCACATTTACAATTTTAGCCTTAAGATGGGTAACGGGATGTTACATGGCCACATGGCCTGCATGCTATGATCGTGATAGAAGGCTCAAATATGAGTCACGATCATGGCTTGTAGAGCCACATGTCCAAGTGCTTAAGTTGTCAACAAGTGAAAGTTGAACAATAAGTCTTGTTTGGCCTATTGAATCCCATTCCAATTCTACAGTAGAAATGGGATAATATCATCATGGGCATTATTATAAGCCTACCCTTGACATAGAGAAAGCATGATGTTATATGGTTATAGTGGGCAGGCTCACCAAATCAGTTCACTTTATACCTGTCCTATCTAGCATGTGTTGTGGAATTTCCAAGCAGTTGAGATAGGTACATTCCTTTGATAGAATTTGCCTACAATAATAGTTATCAGTCCACTATAGGCAGGGCACCATATGAAGCATTATATGACAAAAAATGTAAAACCCCAATTTATTGGACATAATTGGCTGAACCAGATATTACCCCTGTATTGGAGTAGCTTGTGATGTTTGGCCATACCTCATGATTTAGAAGTCCAAATGGTGTGATTGGTGCTATGCAAACTATATAGGGAGACAAATTTTTAGAGGACCTCAAAGCCTAAATTGAATGTTTTCTATATGAAAATTACATAAGAATTAGAGATCATAGTGTAATTTCTTTCTAGGCTGATTTATTTGCCTATTTTTAGACCCACCATGGGCTTAGCCCAAATTGCACTGTTTTGAGTTTTTGATTTTGTTTTTATTTATCGAATCATATCATAACCTTTTTTATGTTTATGAAACTTTTCATACACCTAGAAATAAATAAAATATGACTTATCATACGTGAATGGGGTTATTAAACATTGGAATTTAAGATTGAGCATAATACATGCTAAAGAAACTTCACATGTACATAGATGATTTGTATGCATATTAACTTCTTATATATGTGTAGCATGACCATATAAGATCACGTACTAATTTTGTGGAGATAATTACGTACAATTTAACATGTTTTATATTTGAATGAGGTATAGGAATTTATATACTAGAATTATATGAATGTACCTCGAGAGAAACAATTTAACAAAAACATATACAAAATAAATCATGAGTACTTATGACTTGAATACTATCCTAATAGTGATAAGTTATGACTTGTATGTATGAGCTTAAAAACAGATTTTATGTTTTCAAATGAATATCATATGATTTGTCAATATCTTAATTATGAAATTGGAAAGTGATCAAAGGAAATGTTACAATGCTTGCTTCATTGTCTTGGTGATGGATAAATAGGCATGCCTATAGGATTACAGCACAACTGTTACAGTTTAACACTACTGGTGTCTTCATTTCGAGACCATAATGTCTCCATAGCTTGATACACAGTTTGTTGCCTTAGGTATCTATAGTTCGATGCCTTCAAGTATCCACAGTTTGATATCTTTGGATATCCACAGCTCCCGTTATCCACACCCACAGGAATGTGCAAGCCTAACACATAAAGGAACTTAAACTGTTATAAATAAGAGATACAGCATAACAACATGAATAATTTGTATTGATGAGCTTTGGAAATCAATATTTGGCTTATAAATGTGAATTTATGCCATATGGTTGAGGCATATTTGCCTTATTCACTTTGCTTAATTTTTCCATCATTGTTTACATGAGTTTATGATATTCGTTAATATGTGTCTGCTTGGCGGAAGATTGATGTGAGTGGTCATTCAAACTAAGTATTTCCCCTCTAAGTTTTCAAGCTTAGCATGAGTGTTAATCTGTGTTGGTCCAAGTAATAGGATTAAGGCACAAGGATCATCTAGAGGGACCAAGGCGAATTGTTAAAAGTGAAAGCACTTTAGATGTGTCTTTTGATTAAAGAATGGTTGTATATGTAATGAAGGATATTTGTAGTTTCATAACAATTCGTAATTAAGAATTTAAGTTGTGTAATATCTCTTTTAGATACCATATAAATGTAATGATGTAATACTACTTTTAAATGATAATGTTAAGGGACATGAAATTTTGTAATATGTATATGTACAACATTGAATAGATAAATGAGTGATGACAATCCCTATAATTGAATAGAATTGTATGTAATTTGGGTGTCATATGTGTAGGTGGTTCTAGATTCTATATAAGGGGTGTTACAATTAAATTATAATAAGACAAATTAGTAATAAATAATAAATAATTAACCAAATTTTATAATTTGGTAATAAACTATAAAATAAGTGTTCCCACTAACTGCTCCAAATGTTACTCCATATCCTTAGGTAGCTTGTATATATATAACTGTTTATGATATTTAAAAATTTTGACAGAAATCTAAAATTAAATGAATATTCACTCACCACCCTTTTCTCCCTTCTTAAGATAGATTTCGTAGTGTTGGATCATGTAGATACTAATTGGCTACCTCTTCAACTTGCACCATTGTCAATGTTGGATGTAGATACCAAACTTTTCGATGTTTCCTCATTTTCTCTACATGATACATGTAAAATTTGAAGTAAATGATTGGATATTTAAATATAATTTATAACAAACACAATTATAAATATAGTAACAATTTTACCTTAACAATTTCAGGTTGTCTCTAAGATCAGTCCTTATTTTTGTGTCCTCTTTTATTATGAACAACTTCAAAGCAATGTTGACATCTCATCTCATGAGTACACCAACTTTGCTCAACTTGTTTGGATTTCATGGTTCTTCATTTCTATCCCTTCTCATAGCCTTCTTAGGTCTTCCAGGCATCTTCTCAATCAAAGGAGGTAATATGGGTTGCAAATTTTTTGCCATTGGCTAAAATTTTGGACCACTAATGGGTTCTATAGCATAATGATAACTCTTTAATAACATTCACATTTGTAGTATCAACTCACTTACCCCTCAATATCATCCCTCTGATTTGATACACAAGTAAAAGCATGTTTACATGGGATTCATATAAAATTTGAAAATCTACATTGACATGTTCTTTCTTGTAAGTCAACAATGAATTTTTCTACAAAATGCATTCCTTCAAACTTCAAACTTCCATTTTTCCTGATGATACAGTGTCTTGCTTCCTATTATGCAGCCTTTATCTTTTTTCTCACCCTTTGACACATATAATCTTTTTTCATGAATTCAAATCATTAAAGCAACTTGAATATCCTCTAGCATATTAATCGGTCTTTTTATTATACTTCACTGATAAATCCATTAAATGTCTCTAATATATTGTTATGAACAATTCACGCTTTGTCCTTATTTTAACAAATGCTTTCATAAAAGACTCAGGATTCCTTACTTTAAAATCATCATAATTTTTCAAATTTCACTTCCATTATGCAATTAACTATTTGCCAAAATAAAATTATGTATGAGTGGCCTTTATGCAATTTAGACCAATTGTCATACAAATATCAGGCACATTTTCTATGCTCTGGTTTTAGGAAAAGATTCTTTAATGCATCTACTAAACCTTGAACAAAACAAAACATTATAATGTAAGTATAATAATTCAGAACACGTTTACTAATAAACAGTACTAATATTAGAATTTTGACCTTTTGTTGGTCACTGACAAACGTCCATAAACTACCATAAATGTTTAGATCATTACCAATAAGACTTAAAAACCAATGTTAAGATTGGTAATTCTCTCCCTCAACCACATCCGAACATATAGGATACATCTAATTGTTTCCATCACGCTCAACTGAAGCTAACAAAGTGCCTCCAATAAATGTCTCCAAAATACTTCCATGTAACGCTGTTATTTTTTGGCAACCGCCAAGGAATCTATACTTCAATAAACTAAATCCCATATAAAACCTATTAAAAATTGGTTGTCAAAACTTTTCATCTATTTCATTTTAGGTGATAAATTGACCGTTTTTATCAACCTGCTGTAATTCTTGTCTATAGGACCAAAGTTTGCATAATGCCCTTCTATTAATCCTCCTAGCATCATAATAGCTTCTCATTTAGCCTTATAATATTGAGATTTTGTCACTTGCATTACATACTTCCTTTGAAGATCATTTATCATCTCACTAATTAGCCAATTCGAGTTTCTCCTAAACTTGTATAAGATTTGATTTGTTATCCACTATTACTAGCATGCTTGTTTCTTTGCACTTTTTTTGCAAGTATGCTTATTTTCTAATATTTGTACTACAAGGTTTCTTTTCATTTCCAATATAACTAGCATAAACCCAAAAAGGATAGTGTGGATCACAAAAAACTTCCATTCAGATCTCGTCATTGAAGCATCATATCTATTTGCAATTGCATTTTTTTTTTGTGTCCCTAAACTAATCCTCATCCCTAAAATTCATGTCAACTTCAAACTAAAAATATTTCATGTCCACTTTTGGATTAAAAACAACATATTTCTTCCTTTTGTTGGAGGCCTTGCACCCGTCATCATCACATGATTGAACTTCAACATCACTATCCTTATACTCACTACACTAACCCTATGAACTTTCTACTTCTCTTTGTGAATTATTTGAATAATTTCTATCTTCATTATTACATTTTTCATTGCTTCTAACCTTGTCCACAACACCGTCACATTCAAACTCACTAACTACCTTAGTCCTATATCTCTTCTCATTAGCTCTTGCAGTAACATATTCTTCATCATCAATGCATAAATTTCATCATCACCTATATCATTTTTAGATTTTTTCATCTCCATAACAATAAAATATTCATCATCTTGTTCCACTTGAACTTGGAATAACCCCTCCTTATTGTCGATATCAAAATCAATTTCTTCACCGTCAATTGCAAGAATATCATAACCATGCCCATAATAGATTTTAACGTTGTAGTTCTTTAATTCTTTCATATGTTGAAGCATTGACAATGTGTCTTTTTCATGGTGTATGCTCAACTCTTTCAAGCATCTCATTCACTCTTCTAGAAATTTGTAAAACATAGATACAACTCCATGTTCTTTATCTTCTAATACTTCATTTAGTACTAATATACTAAGTTCATCAACACTAATATCCTTCTTACGTTTGACCTTGCCACCAACATATTTGTTGTTTTCATTTCTTCCCAATACGCTACCATAATGATTCTTAAAATTTACCAATATCTGCATTACAAAGAATTTTACTATTAGTTTTCAATAAATCAAAACTACAAGCACCTCATCAATCCGAATTCACAACATGCTCTTTCTAGGGAATTTATTGCCACAAGTATTTTATTAAACAAGTCCTTAATGTGTAAAGCAAAAAGAAAAATAAACTAAAGCATGTTATAGAATTTGATATAGAGAATAATAAAATACCAAAATTTAAAATACTAGAATTTAATAGAGAGATAACAAAATATGCAATTTAATAGATAAGTAGTTGAAATTCTCTTCATCTTAACTATTTAATTCACCTATTAGAGTGTGGGAAACAAGACTTTGGAAGGCACCCTATAACTAATTAAGGAGATGATGATAAAAAAACTACACTTAGAAATCAAGCAGGGATAAGGCGCATAAATTACTAATAGAAACTTAAATGGAAGCATTAATAAGGCAAATTGAAGGCCTGGCTAAAGTAGTAAGAATAACAAAAGTATTACTTTTTTTTTAAGGATTTAATAACCATCATTGAAAAAATTCATAAAACATCCTTTAATAGGGGTAACTCATATAGTAATAGACAATGGAAACTATATGTACTGAGAAATTTAATTAAGAACTAAATATAATCCAGCCAATTGACTCACAAGCTAGTATATTCAAGTTTGCTTACATGCCATTTATGTCTCGAGATGTCTATAGATGAAAGATAGTCTCCAATAGCTACTAACGATAAATTACAGCCTTGATTAATTCTATATATATAAAGTTGCATAGTCTCTAATAACTACTAACGAATAATTGCAACCTTGATTAATTCTATATATAAAAAGTTGCATCCAAATTTGAGAATATTCTATCGTTACATTCTTTCCATATTCCATAAACTAGATTACGAAGAGGGATTTGGAAGACCATTTTATGATCTTCATATGAAAGGGTAAATTTGAATGCTTTATTTAACAACTTCTAACCAGTTAACAAATTTTAACGAGTCATCAGGAGGAAGAGTTATATTATAGAGGTTTATGATGGCTTTCCATGCATACAAAGGGAGTTATACTACAGAGGTTTAAGAATTCAAAAAAATTGTTTCTAGAAAATAACAAGCACAATAAATCAAGACAACTAAATTCAAGTCCAAAACTTAAGTTGGGCAGTGATTCAATTGATAAAAGTGATTTGGAAGGAAGCGAAACAAATAACAAAATTCAACAACAAAAGAACACTAAAATATTGGAAAGAAATTCCTCCTCTACCTTTACTATTAACATTGTGATAAGAAGGAAGCAAAATAAGTTACTAGAAAGAATTAGAACAGCTTGAAATTATATAAAAGAATGAAATGATTTGTGAAAGATCAAACCACCAAACTCATCAGCATGAATTATTTCTCAAACAAATAACTTGAGATTAGATGAACTCACCATTCAAAAATGTGCAACAGCAACAGTTTCAATTGCAAGAGATAGTGACACTCTCAATCGCAAGAGATAACAATCACAAAAGACAGATTCTAGAGCACTCCCAACCACAAAAGTGTATTGTACCGTCAAAAACAAAAATCAACAACCAGAAATGGGGAAGCAAACAAATCGAGAATAAGTTTTAATTAGTGTTTTTATATAATTGATTTTTAAAGAAATAAGACACATGTCAAAAATGTAGCATATCAAATCTAACATGATTTGACTGAAAAACTTAACGTTTGACCATTTTTGCAGCAAATTAAAAGTCAAATTTAACATTATTAATGAAAAACTTAACGACCGATTATTTTTGCAGCAAATTAAAAGTTGAAACATTTTGAGGTCACTTTTACGGTTCAAGCTAATATTGCAAAATTGAATAAAGTTTAAAATTTTTGCATAGTTAATCCTTTGATAATATGCGGTCAAGACTCCCATAGCGTATCGGCATTAAATAAATGCGAAGACCCAAACATATAACCTTGGACTCTAAAAGATGAAAGAAGCAATGAAATTCAGTTGAATACAGGAAATAATATCCATGTATACATTGAAAAAGATTCAATCACAGGACGTAACTGAAAGTGCTACTCGCAGATCATTGGAGGTGCCACGGATGTACATTCGGTATGATTCCATTTCTCGTTGGGATCCCACTGGGATCCGGGCTGCATAGTGGTTGTTGGGGAAGTTATCTCGTATCGAGAAGATGATCTCCCTTATTGTGGGTTCATGACCGTTAAGAAGATTACCCATGCTTAATACTTTCCTCCATGATTGGTTTGCAGTAGGTTGTGGAAACAAATTTGACACAGCTTGTCTTTCATTCATCCTTACTTGCTGCTTCATGTCAAACTCCTACAAAAAGACAAGATTACAACGAAATAGCAGCCCATAAGGAGATTACTTTCAAGCCATTTAGAGATTTTGGTCAATGCAAATTCATTATAAATGAGAGAGAATAATGGTAAGACAAATTCGAATTAGCACAGCACAAGAGTCCTTGTGCAACTAGGTGGTTAAAAATTGTACTTCTAATAAGAACAGAGACCTTACTCTTTGACTGACCTCTTCTGAGCCTATCCCCATCCTCGGAAGGTAAAAGTTGTAGCAGTCTGTGAATAATAATTCAGAAAGACGTGGTGCTTGCATGAACTTTCGATGAAGAGAAGCTGCTAGACTAACTAAATCTTCTACATGTTTAAAGGTGACACATAGCCGTTTTAGGTCGTCAATTGTTTCACTACCACCGGATATACGATTTGCTGTCACACAAAAATATAAATATTAGAGCGTAAACTTCTAGGAAAATACTAGTCAAACGGAGAAATATTTACATTGTAGAGGCCTTAAGGCAGATGCCAAAGTAAGATAGAGTTGGTCCATCTTGGTTATCATTTGTTTTAATCCTCCAGCATTGGTCTGGTTCAGTGTATCAGCTGATGCTCTGAAGGCGGTGCAAACCATTTGCTCGAGCAGTTGGTGGGGTCGCAATGTCTCCAGATAGTGAAGGACCTGCGGCATTAAAGTTGCTCAATGGGTGAATTCACTGAGAGTAAAGACGAAATAACTACAAAGACTAAGAGATGCATTTTGAACAACGAACACAATGACCAATGAACAACTTGCTTAAAGTCCTTCATGTACAGTCACTACTACGAGTTAGCCACCATTGCATCATATGATCCACAAAGATAATGGATACAGAAATATTCTCGGGCTAGGATTATGGAAGAAGGCAGAATAGGTCAAGTAGAACCAAGGAAGAACAAATTCAAAATATATGTATGTGTGTGTAAGTGATAAGACAAACATAATCAAAACAACCATGACAAGAATCATGATTACAGTCAAGATCTCATAAGTTAAGGTAGCAACGAAGATAATATCAACTAATTATGATGCAAAATTATTCTACAAAAAGTTCTAGAATTCTATTATAATTTTGTCTTGTATTTCTCAGTCAAGTCCTATAATAAGGAAATTAAAATTCCTATTATTATGTGCTATTTAAACTAATAGTTTACCCTTATTATTTAAACAATTAAACATAACAAAGGAAGATAAGTGAGAGAGTTTATCAACTCGAGATAGGCAACTCTCTTTCTTTGAACTCCTAGGTAGATAGCCCCCACTTGATGAGCTCCATCTTCCACCATTCTTTTCAACATAGGTTTCCATAAAAAACCTAAGTAAAATTATCCCAAGAATTGATCCCAAATCTAAGACTTGTAACGTAACAACTTGTTATTAGAGTTTGGAGTCGTAGGAAATTCAAGCAACTAGATTAACCAAATAACGGAGACGATGAAGCATATGTTGTAGGAAAATACATCCGAGCATCAAGCATCACTTGCTACCTTACCACTAGAATTGACAATATGTCCCATAAAAAGGCTTGGCAAGTCAAAGATGCAAGCAAGAAACCAATAGCAACAAAGTACCAACGTATGCACAACCAAAATCTGATTTCTTCATAGCTTTGTTCCCTGACATGCAAAGCTTGATTTCACATCATATGATGGAAAACAAGACCCAATGGGATGGCTAAAAAATTGTGATCAATTTTTCGCAACTCTCAAACAAACAAGGATTAATGTTGGACTCGTTTCATTTTATATGATTGGAGATGCCTAGGATTGGTTTTTCCAGTTATCAACATTTCAAGGAATTGTGCCATCTTCATTTTAGACCACAAACACAAAGCAATCCTCTTGGAGAGCTCATCACCATTTGGGAAACCAAGTTTGTGGAAGAATATATTGAGTTGTTTACAATACTATTGGACAGTTTTAACGTAGTGTTCGGTGTCAATTTAGTTGTGCACATTAGGAATAATTGTGTGAGATTTTTCCTCAGTGACAATGTCATTTGGCTTAACGAGGTGACATGGAGAGGGAAGTACGAAATCCACACCTAAGGTGTTATTAATTCAGAATTCAACAAGTTCTCATGTGGCACTAGAGAAGCTATTGGTGGAGTATCAACATTTATTTTGGGAACCAAAAGGACTACCACCACCTTGTGCAAAAAGACCATTGTATTCCCATGTTCTCAAGAATGGGTCCTATGGTGATAAGGCCTATCATTATACATTCTTACAACAAAAGGGAACAGAAAAGTAATGCGAAGACATGTTTAATAAAGAAATTATTTTTCCTAGTTAGTTCCCTCTTTCCGAACCAGTTTTATTGGTAAACATAATGGATCAGAACATTTTGTGTAGACTACAATGGGAGCTTAATACAAAAATAGTGAAGGACAAGCTTCCAAGTCTTGTGGTCAATGGGTTACTAAATGAATTGTATGGCTCCAAGCACTTCACCAAACTTTAACGAACTCTAGGTACCATCGTACATATGAATCCCTCGGGCATTAAGAAGTTCGCACCTACCATAACCACTTTGAATTTATGGTGACGCCTTTGACCTAAGTAGCACGCCTTCCATCTTCCAAGCTCTTATGAATAAGGTATTTCGAGCATACCTCTGTAAGTTTACACTTGTATTTTTTTTATGACATTCTTGTTTACAGTAAAACCTGGGTGAAACACCATCATATTCAAAATATTTCAAATCTCTTATGCTCTCACCAACTGTTTTTTGAAAAAGTCCAAATGTTCATTTAATGAAACCAAGATAGGAAATTTGGGATACACCGTAATTGGTGTAGGTGTCAATGGCTCCTGCCAAAATTCAAGTGGTAATAGAGTGACCTAAACCTTAAACAACAATACCCCTATGTGGTTTCCTTGGCTTGGTTGGATACTATAGGTAAACCAGAAGTAATTGCTACTTTCTATTATCTAAAGACAACACTTTTCTTTAGAGTTCGTGATGCAATTTCACACCTTTCGGTTTATATAGGGGATGTTTTGCAACTAGAAGGCCATCCCATTGCCTTTTTCAATAGGAAATTGGAAAATCAATACTTTAAACAATATAGGATCAATAAGCTGTTAGGCTTTGATCTTCATGTTAAGTACAAGTTATCCAAAAACAATAAAGTTGTTAATGCACTATTTAGCAAGGTTGAGGAGGCAAGGTTGCTAATGGAAATATGTAGCTTTCAAATTTTACTTTTGTTAATGTAGAGGATTTTGTGTGTGATAAAATTTGTATCATTAGAGAAGAGTTTGTCTACATATATACACAAGTAGTCCTACCTAAATAAGGAATATACAAAAAGGAGATTTGTCAGCTCCTTTAATTTAGGTTTGACTATCTAAATAGGAAAGCATATAAAATAAATTAATTACATTAACAAATAAGGTAACTAAATCGGTAGGTTGGCATATCCTATATCTGATATTTATCTCCTATATTTGATATTTATCAAATACAGTATCTATAGAACAAATTCTCACAACCCTTAGCTCTTCCATCTCAAATATGGTCTGATATATCGATGAATTTTGTGGATGGTTTATCCAAGGTGGAAGGCAAGACTGTCTTATTCGTAGTGGTTGATCGCTTTTCTAAATTTGCTCATTTCATACCACTTTCGCATCCTTATACTTCTATTACAGTGGCACATGCTTTTTCTTCCAATGTTTTTCGCTTAAATGGATTACCCGAATCCATTGTTAGCGACCGTGATGTTGTATTTACTAGCAACTTCTAGCGGGAATTATTTCGGTTGAGTGACACCAAGCTGAAATTCTCTTCTGCTTATCATCCTCAAACGAATGGGCAAACTGAGGTTGTTAATCACACTATTGAAATGTATCTCTGATGTTTTGTGGGTGACAAAACAAGAAGTTGGGTCGACTGGCTTCCGTATGCTGAATACTGTTACAACACCTCCTTCTACTCCGCTTTACAGACTAGTCCTTTCCAAGTGGTATATGGGAGGGAACCACCAAAATTGTTGACTTATGATTCAGGCTCCTCTCGAGTAGATGCAGTGGATAAGGCACTGTTTGATCAAGATTCTGTTCTTGCAGATATTCGTCAATATCTACAGCAGGCTCAATCTCGTATGAAACTGTATTATGATAAGAGTTATCGCAATGTTCAGTTTGTTACTGGTGATTTTGTTTGGTTATGTCTTCTTCCCTACCGACATCTTTCCATTGCCAACACCCCTTATCATAAGCTCTCACCTAAATTTTATGGTCCCTACAAAGTTTTACGACGCATCGGTGAAGTTGCATATCAGCTAGAGCTTCCTCCTTCAAGCCGAATTCATGATATCTTTCATGTCTCTCTTCTTAAACCATTCAAAGGTGACCCTCCAACTTAGGTTCTATCCCTTCCACATGTTGTAGAAGGTCGTGTGATACCCACTCCAGTTACTGTCCTTCACTCCAAATTGAATAGAGGCACTTGGGAGATACTGGTGTAATGGGCACATTTACCACCCTCCGAGACCACTTAGGAGGACCTTGACCAGTTCCGCCATGCTTATCCAAATTTTGAGTTTGTGGACAAGCTCCTTTCCCAGGGGGAGTGATGTTGTAGATGCCTTTATGGGCCAGCACTATCACAGACATAGGCATAAGACCAGAAATATTAGAGTGATTTGAATTGCGGTAAAATTCTTAGGATTCAGATTCTTTTATTTATTTCAGTTGCAATTTTTTATCCACAAATTAAGGGATTGGTTTCTGTAACTAATTTCCTTAAGTATTACTAATAACTTTGTATTAGGATTGCTTTATTTCCTACATAGTAGGAACTTATTTTGAAATTTTGTTATGTCATGTAAGCCTATATAACAGGCAAAAAATTATGAAATAAAACAAGCAAAATTATCTCAATTATTCCGTGAGGTTGAGACTCTCTCTTTCGAATGAGTCTTGAGGTCTAGGGCTCCCTCTGACGAGTCCTTTTTTCTGTCATCATAGGTTCATCAACAGGAAAGAATCATAACAAGGGCAAGATCACAGGTTCTGAAGGAGACCTCGTAGTTCATCACCCCGTGACTCGATCCTTGACTCACGAATATAACAAATTTGTCAGCTCCTTTAATTTAGGTTTTACTATCTCAATAGGAAAGCATATAAAATACATTAATTACATTAACAAATAAGGTAACTAAATCGGCAAGTTGGCAAACGGTTGATTAACTGAATCTTCTAACAACTTTTTGATCAAATTTGAGAAGAGGTGCAAAAGCTTACAAAATTGCAACAATTGTACAGGAAAATCGAGAGAGGTTTGATAGGCAGTGAATGGAACATCAAGGACAATCTAGCTCTGTTTCCAAACAGAATTTATTTACCCCTTACTGCTCATAATTTCTTTAATAGTGGCAGGAATTAAAAATAAGATTCATGAAGAAGTTGAGAAAAGAAGGCAAAAACTTTTGATTTTTATTGAAGAGGCGTGAAGCAAGCAGTCAAGGACTTCATTATTAGTTGTTAGATTTGTTAAAAAGGTGGAGATTTCACATTCGACAAGCCTTAGCCAACATTTGCACCTTCCTACTCAGATTTAGGTAGATATTTCAATAAACTTAATGATGGATTGCCTAAGTCCAACTGTAAATTATGGAAAATACAACCTGAATAGAGGAATAGGCATTTCTCTTTTTTTTTCACTTTACATTGCCGCATAATATATAGACTATGTAGGTTTCTATTCTAGGAATTTACAACTGTACATGATATGGTTCTAATCTGATTTAACTAACTTATAGGAATCAAATATTCACCAAGAATATCTGTCAACACTCCCCCTCAAGCTGGTATGAAAATGTCTTGCATGCCCAGCTTGCCAACTAGATCATTAAATTGTTTCTTGAGTAACCCCCCTACGAGAATATCGGCCACCTGTTGATAAGTAGGAACATATGGAATGCCGATGATGCTATTTTCGATTTTCTCCTTAATAAAGTGTTTGTCAACTTCCATATGTTTTGTCTGGTCATGTAGGACAAGATTATGTGCAATTGAAATTGCAACTTTATTATCACAATATATCATCATAGGAATAGAAATAGGAATCTTCAGCTCTCCAGTACCCTTTTAACCCATAAAGCTTCACAAATTCCATAAGCTAGAGACCTAAACTTAGCTTCAGCATTACTTGTTTCTACAACCATTTGTTTCTTGCATCGCCAAGTTACCAAATTCCCTCCAACAAATATACAATAACCTGAAATAAACGTTCTATCAACAGAGTTTCCTACACAATCGACATCAATGTATACTTCTACTTGCAGATTGTTCCTTTTTTGAAACATCAAGCCCTGTCCAAGAGTACCTTTTAGGTATCTTAGGATCCTATACACTGCATCAAAGTGTTATTGACCTGGTGGATGCGTAAATTGACTTATCAAACTCACAACAAATGCTATGTCAAGTCTAGTATGAGACAAATATATCAATCTTCCAAGTCTTTGAAAGGCCTTTATCAATAACTTCTTTAGGTTTAGCAAGAGTGAGTTTGACATTAGATTATGTTGGATTGTGTAGAATCATGCAGATTATGTAGAATCATGAAGTATTATCCATGCAGATTATGCAGTATCATGCAGATTATGCAGTATTATCTATGCAGATCACGTAGAATCATGCAATATTATCCAGTAGATTGTATAGCCATAGAAATCATGTAAATATCTGATTTCTAGGGATTAGGATAAGATACAGATTTCCATGTATCTTAGGAAATCTGATACTTTATTTAGTATAGGCAATTGTATATATATTAACCATTGCTGTAACCTACAAAAGATGAGAATGAGATTATTTCTTCTCTACTAATATTTCACAATATAAGATCAACATCTGGTTATTGCATACTCCTAGGTGGTAACCTTGTAACATGGAGGAGTAAAAAGCATAATGTAGTGGCGAGATCAAGTGCAGAATCTAAGTTTAGATCTATGGCATTTGGAATACGTGAGTTACTTTGGCTGAAGATAATTCTTGATGATTTGAGAATAATATAGGAAGGACCTATAAGGTTGTATTGTGATAACAAATCAGCCATCAGCATTGCACATAACCCAGTACAACATGATCGTACAAAATATATTGAAGTTGAT
The DNA here is from genome assembly GCA_027479065.1 of Erythroxylum brevipes. Lineage (NCBI taxonomy): Eukaryota > Viridiplantae > Streptophyta > Magnoliopsida > Malpighiales > Erythroxylaceae > Erythroxylum > Erythroxylum brevipes. Next base: position 31,439,560 of record JANIHY010000208.1, read on the forward strand.
AGGCATTTCATCAAGGAAAAACTGGACAGTGGTTTAATATGCACTCCATTTGTGTCAACCAAGGATCAGTGGGCACACGTTCTAACAAAAGCACTAATAAGCACAGTGTTTCAAGATATTATTGGCAAGCTAGGAATAGAAAATATCCACTCACCAGCTTGAGGGGGAGTGTCTAGTTATGCAGATTATGTAGAATCTGCAGTATTATATAGAGAATCTGCAATATTATCTAGAAGATTGTATAGCTATAGAAATCATATAAATCCCTGATTTCCAGGGATTAGGATAAGATACAGATTTCCATGTATCTTAGGAAATCTGATACTTTATTTAGTATAGATAAGTGTATATATATTGACTATAGCTGTAACCTACGAGGATGTGAATGAGATTATTTCTTTTCTGCTAGTATTTCACAGAACGGATAAAATTTTGAAACCTCCTTTATGCATATTACCTCTGTTATATAGTAGGCACCATTCTTACTTGAGATTAACATACAAACTGGAAAAGGCAGAATACATGTTGCAAGTTAAAAATGTTATATGAATTTCGATAGGAAACATGCATGAAAAAGCTACAGTTGTGTGGATGGGAACCAAATAAAGGAAACACAACTATATGTCAAGTTTTTACAAATAAAAGGAAAGAACTATAAATATCATCTCATTAACGTGGAGGGGCTGACAAGAGTATGGAATGGGAGAGAAGGTGGCTGAAGATCCTTTGCTAGACTACAAGAACTTTGGTAGGAAAAGGTTTTCCTTGAAAAACTATCTATGGGACACTATTGCTGACACAATAATCTCTATACGAAATACTGATATGAATAGAAAAGGAATTATTTGAATAGCATCTACTAAAATCACCGAAAACCTTATCAAAATACTTTTACGAGAAGGTTCCATTCAAACATGGGTTTGATTCACACTCTATGTTCTGATCATAGTAGTTAATAGCGGGCGATAGCAGCGCTATCGCGGAGGAGCGGAGCGGCTTCGCTACAGAAACCTTGTAGCGGAGCGGTTTCGTGTGGCGGTTAACGCGGCGCTATAGCGGCCGCGATTTGCGGCGAATCGCAGAATATAGCGGCCGCTATTCATTCTGCCGGTTTAGCCCTCACCAGTTGACCATAGCCACACATGCACATCATCTAGTTGCCACACCCACACACAAGATACGTTCTTCAACTATGTCTCATCACATG
>JANIHY010000208.1:31460395-31479332 GCA_027479065.1 Erythroxylum brevipes
CTTCAAAATCACCCACTATTGCCCATAACATGACAATTTGTTCAAAAAAACATATATATAAGCCATTCAGAAAACTTAATCTTAAAGATAAAAATTGCTTTATGCTATATTTGAGGAGTATGTTGTTATTCTGCGAAATAGAATATAAGAACTTGTTCCACCTAATCATATATAAAATCTTATTGAAAATAAATGAATTGCAATAGGTATTTCTTTATTATTTTACTCAAGGATTTTTCAAAATTAAACATTTACTTAAATGGTTCTATTAAAATGTACAAAGCATGACTAGTTATAAAGTGATTATCAACATCCTAATATTGATTATCATGATGCATTCAGTCTAGTTGTCAAACCTATCACTATTCACTTGATTATTAATTTTGTTGTGAATCGTGAGTGGTCTCTTTGTCAACTTGATATCAATGCCTTTTTGTAAGGTAATCTCTCTAAAGAAGTTTGCATGGCATAACTACTAGGTTTCTTAATAATGATACTCCCGAATATGTCTATAAGTTTCATAAGGCTATATATGGTCTCAAATAAGCACCAAAGGCTTGGTTTCATGAAATACAACAATTTCATATAGCCTCTGTGTTTAGCAACTCTCATACAGACATATCATTATTTTTCCTTATCAATAATGGTAATATAATCAATCTCCTTATGTATGTTCATATCATAATTATTATTACATATAATGCCACTATAATTCAATAGTTATATGTCTTTTTTACATATCAAAGATCTTAGTGAGTTGACTACTTTCTTTGTGATGAAGTTATTACCACTTTTATAGTTTACTTTTCTTTCAAAAAAATTATATCATTAATATTCTTAATCATACAAATATGAATAGAGTCAAAATTGTCAACACTTCATTTTCCACTAAGATTAACACTTATAACTCATTTTAGATCCATATTGACAAATCCCTTTAAATATAGAACAATTGTTGATAGTCTAAATTACTTGTGCATCACTTGCCTTGATATTGCATATGATGTTAATAAGTTGTTTCAATTTATATATCGACCTAATATTGATTATTAGAATGATGTCAAATGCTTACTTTGTTATTATAATGATGTCAAATGCTTACTTTGTTATCTTTTTGGTATAACTAATCGTAGTATTGCCTTGTGCCATCATATATATTTATCTTTTTATGCCTTTTTAAATGCTAAATTGGTTAGTAATAAGAATGACTACAACTCAATCAATGTTTATATTGATTATCTTGGTTGTAATATAATATCTTATTCCTCTAAGAAATAACATGCAGTTTCATCCTCTTCGACTAAAACAGAGTATCATTTCATCATTACTATATTAGCTAAGTTAAGTTAGATTCATTTAATTTTAAACAAGCTTATGTTATGACAATGATAGAACAAATCAAATCTATTATAATCATTTATTCCATTCACATATAAAATATGTTATGTGATGAAAGATTTGGATACAGTCAAAGGAGCACAAAAAATTTTCAAGATAGCGAGAGCTAGGGCACGTGAGACGGAGGATTTCAAACAAGTCTGTTGTATATATGATGAAGTAGGACAGGTACTCACAGATGCCCAAGCCATCACGTGGAGGTGGACAAGATAATTTTATAACTTACATAACGAAGACATATTGGTCAACATAGAGTTAGGGGAACCTCCCTTGTCGGGACAATGTCTAAACGGGTACTTATGGTGGAGGATTACAAAGGGAGAAATTATGAAGGTTTTGTGGGGGATGGGGAGCAGAAGGGTCGTAGGACCAAATGACATCCCTATAGAGGTATGAAAGTAACTAGGAGCTGTTGGTATTGAGTGGTTAGTTCAGCTCTTTAATGTGATCCTCAAGTCAGTCAAGATGCTAGATGAATGGAGATTGAGTAGGTTGATCCCCTTGTACAAGGCCAAAGGAGACATTCAACAATGTCAAAACTATCAAGGCTTCAAATTATTAAGTCATACCATGAAGTTGTGGGAGAAGGTAATTGAAAAGAGAATCTGAAGAGCTACTTCTATATCGGTCAACCAATTCATTTATGCCTGGTAGGTCTAGGATAGAAGCAATACATCTTCTTTAGAGACTAATGGAATGCTATAGGGAACGTAAACGGGATTTGCATATGGTTTTGTAGATTTGGAGAAGGCGTATGATAGGGTTCCTAGATAACTCATATGGTGGTTTTTGGAGGCAAAGAGCATTCCTAGGATGTATATCAGAGTGATTAGGGATATGAATGAAGGAGCATTGACTAGCATTAGGACGATAGGAGGTTATACGAAAGCGTTCTCTATTGGTATTGGATTACACCAAGGCTTGTCTTTAAGTCCTTTGTTGTTCACATTAGTGTTAGATGAACTTACCAAACATATTCAAGGGGAGGTACCTTAGTGTATGTTATTTGTTGACGATATTATCTTGGTGGATGAGATCAAAGAGGGGGTCAATACCAAATTAGAATGTTGGAGAGAAGTGCTAGAATCAAAAGGTTTTAGAATGAGTAGGTCCAAGACAGAGCATTTAGAATGCAACTTTTCGAATAGCCAAATGGTATAAGAGGCCGCAGTAGCAATTGGCACTGACATTATACCACAAAAATCAAGTTTTAAATACCTTGAATCCATCATTCAGAGAGATGGTAATATCGATAAAGATATATTGCATCATATTAGATCTGAGTGGATCAAATGGCGGAGTGCATCAGGTATTTTATGTGATAAAAAAATCCCTATAAAACTCAAAGAAAGTTTGATAAAATGATGATTTGGCCAACCACGTTATATGGGGTAGAATGTTACCCTATTAAACGTAGACATACGCGACAGCTGTTGGTAGCAGAAATGCATATGCTTAGGCAAATGTATGACATTACCATAAGAGATAAGGTACGAAATCAAATAGTGAGAACCAAGCTACAGGTGGCTAGTATTGCAGACAAGTTGAGAGAAAAAAAGCTTAAGTGGTTTGGGCATGTGCACAAGATGCCCTCTGATGCTCCGGTACGATGCTGTGAGATAATAAACCTTAGTGGCTGCAAAAAGAGGAAAGGAATGCCTTATAAGACCTAGAGGGAAGTGATCACGAAAGATATGTCAAAGTTGTCCCTCACTGAGACAGTTGTTAGAATTAGGAAAGTCTGGCCTGATAGGATAAGGGTAAACAATACCCTTTAGAGTCCTCGCGCCTCATGCTTACCACAGAAGAAGTCCAACCCAATGGCCTTTATGCCTTTCCGAGTGGGTCGCTCAATAAAGACTCCTAGCGCGACTAACGACGATAAGAGTCGGTCTTTATAGGGTATAAAGTACTAGCAGATAAGGTCAACCATCAGGGTATGTCCTTATGTATTGTATTGTAATTCTATTTACTTCAATTTTTTGCATGCCAGTTTTAATTATTTATTTCTGTTAACCTGCATCAATATTTTCCTATCACATCTACATATGGATCTACCGAAAATAGCCTCTTTACTACGTAAGGGTAAGGCTGCATACTATCAGATCTTCCTAGACCCTGCTTCACTACAGGACTTCGGACTGGGTGTGATGATGATGATGATGATGATGATGACATTACTAGAAATACCATTTTTCTTTTCCTAACACATGCCATGTATACTAGCAAAGCTAAACATTTTAATTCACAAAGAATCATATGTTGACTATATCAATCTTGCAAAGGGTGACAATGTATTCTATAGTAAACATCGAATTGCATGTACCAATCTAGCACTTAATTCATTTAGGTCCAAAAACAACCAATATTTTAGCAAGCATCACATGATGCCGGGACCTAACTATTGAAATTACAACATTTTATTATATAAAATCTTTCAACTAACATGAATGAGATAACACCAATATGAAACAAAGTATTACCATTTGTAGTTTTTGGTTGATCAAACAAGTAGATAGATCAATTGAACCATTGGGCAACATTTTGGGTAATGGTTGTGACTCTTCCCAACACCAACGCACCTCTCGAATAAACTCTATCCAGAGCACAGCAATAGCTAAAAATACACAAGTGGAAATGTAATTATGGTCAAACTGGAATTGTACAACGCTCAACGAAATCATGTGGCATGCACCTCTACAAATACAACTAAAAAGCATTTAATAAGCCTTTGTTTGTCTTACATACCACGTATGTTGCAGTTACCAACCCATAAGGAGTGTAAGCAAAACCGTGCAAAGAGAGAATCAAGTGGTGCTCCTTTGATAGCTCGAGACCTCTTATGCTCGCTTTTAGTAAAATCCAAGACTTGAGATCCTAAGTTAACAAATATAACATGTGAAAAAATGAATAAAAAAGATGTCACGCTTAGGAGTTCTCTAAATTAATAAATCCTACAATCATGTATATTTACAGAAAATGCACTTTTCAGATTATTTCAAAAGGACTCTATGGAACAAACTAAAACCACTAAGTTTTAACTCAATTAATGATCTTATGAAGAGGCAAAAACCAAAAAAATTTACAATGACCCCAATGTCCTTGTAGTAAACAATAGAATTCTAATCAATGAAGAAGAAAAAGAAAATAAAGTGTCAAAGAAAGAAGTGAAGGAATGATCTAAGCTAACATATTGAAATTATGAATCATGAAGGAGAAAAGGTACATTGCAAAACCTTGAAAAGAATTGTTGGTAAATTAAGAAAACTAATATCTAGTAGATAATGATTCCAATAAAATAGGAAAATCTTGTCCTAGATTTAGGATAAGATAAATCAGCATCTTAGTAGTTAGTGTGCTGCAGATTAATAGAGTTAAATAGTTAGGATATTTATTCTATATTGGTCGTATTTTTCCCCATTAAAGATGTATAAGTCAAAGAATAAATATATAGACTTTAGTTATGGTTTTTCTATTCAGTTTTATCAACATAATATTAAGGCAGTAGGATTAGATCGTGAATTTCAAGGCAGCTATTAGACCCCTAAGTCCTAATAGCATATTCATGCAGGCATTGGTAAGCCTCGACCAATGTTTAATACTCGGGATGACGAAACAAAGCAAAACCTTGCGAATAGGTAAGGAAAATGGGCATTGTCAAAGATGGCATGCATTCTTGCACATTGGCAAAAATCTTCGACGAGATGCATGATTCGAAAGTGGGACCAAATGATAGCTTAATATGAACCTTGGGTTGAAAGTTAACTAAACCACATGCACAAGGGAGAAATGTGAGAGCTCCAAGGACTTAATGTGTGCTCAAATAGATGGAATATGACTAATGAACTTGACATCGGTAAGCATTGCACCAGACCAGTGTGTTATGAAAGGCTTTGGGTTTGAATGAATCATCATCAATGGATAGAGATCAAGGAGAGATCTTGGATGATGTGACCGATACGATCACAGTAGATATACATCAGCTCTAAAAGATAAAGACCACGTGGGAGGATCATCTAAAGATAGTAGAGTTCTTTGCGGATATGGATTTGTCTTTCCTAATTAAATGTAATCTCTTATCTTGTTAGTTATGATGTAGATAAATACTATCAGATAGAAACTTATTTGGATGGGGATTTCATCAAATTGGTTAATGTGATGTAATCTGATAAGGATAGAGGCGATCTAGTTAGTTCAGTTCAATTAGGATTCTGAATTGTAAAGCCAAAGGTGCCTATAAATAGTTTAATTGAGCCTTGCTCCTGGGAGAACAGCAATATAGGAGGGGAAGGAAACACATTGAGAGAGCATTCCTTTGTATACTTCTCGGGAAGTAATAATGGTTGGTTTTTATTGTATCCCTTGTGTGTTTATTATTGCCTATGATTATTTAATCATTTCGTAGTATTCTTACTTGAATGTGAGAGTTAAAAACTTCGAGAGACGTGCGACGTTCGAGAACAAGATCTGTTGGTCAACGATCATATGGGAAGGTTGAGTCTAAACGGATCTAAGTACGATTGTCATGCAAAAGAGTAGACGCGACTTCAGTATAAATTTAGTGTACAGGAAAACCTTTGTAGCGGCAGCCATAGTGGGTGTTGGTTTAACTTATTCATATGACAGTAGCGAGTGACTTCACTAGGAGGAAGTAGCATGCTTTCACCAATTGCTTTGTCAAGAAACTCTCTCCAAATTACCATTCATAAGTTGAATGGCAAAAACTAACTTGAATGGTCCCAATCCATATGTTTGGTGATCGATGGCATGGGGAAGCTCGAATATTTAAATGGTGAGGCTGAACAACTAGCTGCAAACGACCCTCAATATTAGCAATGATCTTAGGAAAACTCAACGGTTGCTAAATGATTAATCAATTCTATGGAATCAATTATTGAGAAGCTCTTCATGATCATGCCAACAACTCGTGATGTTTGGGAAGCAGTTAGGGAAGCATATTTAGATCTGGACAACCACTCACAATTATTTGAATTAAACACCAGAATGTGGAAAATGCAACAAGGTGAGAGGAATGTAATAGCATATTATAATAAAATGATGTCTATAAGGTAGGAATTAGATTTGTTTAATGAAGAAAGTTGGGTAAATCCAAGTGACAGTGCTTTGTCCAAGAAGAAAGTTGAAAGACGACATATTTGTCTTCTTGGCCAAATTGAATAGAGACTGGGATGAAGTTAGAGGTTGTATTTTAGGAAGAAATCCTCCACCGAGCATAAGAGAAGTCCTCTCAGAGGTACAGAGAGAAGAAGCAAGAAGACAAGTGATATTGAAACATACTGGTGAAACTAGAATAGAGAATGAAGGTTCAGCTCTTATGACTCAAGGAGTTGAATGTGAAGGAGATAAATGCAGCGAAAAATAGAATCCTTGGTGTGACCATTGTAAAAAACCGTGGTATACCAGGGAAACTTCCTGGAAGCTGAACCGAAAACTAGCTAACTAGAAAAAGAAAACAAGCAATGAACACCAAGACAAGGGGAGAAGTCAGAGCATACAACTCCTAAGGAAAATCCCGAATTGGATCACACCAAGACAGGGGGAGAAGTCAGAGCATTCCAAGGGAGCAATTCTAATTCAAGGCAGCAATCATCTTCAGAATCTTTTCCTTTCCTCAAAGAACAAATACAACATCTACACCAAATGTTTAAATCTCAAAATAATCGTATTCCATCATGTTCTCTAGCTCATTTAGATAATACTTTCCCTATGTAAAAGCCTGTACCAACACTAATGGCCCGTGAATATCAAATTCTAGTGCCACAAATCACATGACTAGTATTCCGCTTTTTTTTTTTTTGTTCATATACTAATGATGGTTCTTTTGCTTTGGCTACTGAAAAAGGAATAGTGTCTACCTCTCCTTCCCTAAAAATCAAAGATGTCCATGTTCCTAACCTATTAGACAACCTCTTGTCCATGAGTAAGATTACTCTTCATCATAATTGTTGACTAATTTTCTAGTCTTCTCATTGTGAATTTCAAGATTTAACCTTCGAGAAGATGATTGGGGATGTTGAACAGAATAGTGGCCTCTATGTTTTTCACAAAGGACAGACATTTGGAAGGCAAGACCAACAAACTTGTTTCAATTCTATTTCAGTTTCTAGTAATAAAGTTGTGTTATGGCATTGTCGACTAGGCCATCTAAGTTTTCACTTTTCACTATTTAAAGCATTTGTTTCTGAAGTTATTCATAAATAAAAATCCCTCAATGTTTCAGTGTGAGTCTTGTGAATTAACAAAACATCATAGTGTGATTTTTCCACCACAGCCTTAAAAAACTTCACAACCATTTACCATGATCCATAGTGATGTTTGGGGTTCTAGGGTTGCTACATTCTCTAGGAAACATTGATTTATTACAGTTATTGATGATCATACTAGGGTCACTTGGGTCTTTCTCTTAAAAGAAAATTCTAATGTTGAAAGTGTCTTCAAAAACTTTTATAACATCATTCAAACACAATCTCAAAGTAAGATTAAAACAATTCGAAGTGATAATCAGAAAGAATTCTTTAACAATATGTTAGGAAATTTTTTTACTAAGAAAGGAATAGTTCATCAAAGCTCATATACACCACAACAGAATAGGGTGGCCGAAAGAAAAAACAAACACCTTCTTGAAATAGTTAAAGCTTTGAGCCTTTAAACTAAGGTTCCTAAATATCTTTGGGAGGAAGCAGCTCTAATAGCCACCTACTTTATAAACAGATTACCTACTGAGATCTTTAACTACAAAACACCAATTCATGTTTTTACTAGTATTTTCCAACTACTAGACTCATTACAAACATTCCCCAAAAAAATTTTGGTAGCTTGACCTTTGGTCATAATCATGATTCCAAGCTTTCAAAACTAGATCCTAGAGCACATAAATGCATTTGTAGGTTATCCCACTAATCAAAAGGGGTACAAATGTTTTGATCCAATTTCAAAAAGGGTGTTTATGATTATGGATGTTACTTTCTTTGAAGGTACTTCATATTATAATAACTACCATCATCAGGAGGAACAAAATAGTAGTAAAGATGAGTTCTTAGATGGTTCAGACCTCAGGTTTGAGTTTATTCAGAGTGATACCTCTCATGATCATTCACAAAAATACAACAAAAATTATTGGAAGCAAATGAAGTAAATATTGGCAATGTTGGATCGGTTAATAAACCACCTATGACAATGCCATCACAAAATGATAATACTGAAAACATGAAGATATGTGAGAAACGGTACAAAGGTCTGGTATATTCAAAGGAACACCTAGCACTAAGAATGAAAGGTTACCATTCTGCAACATCTTCATGAATCTAACCAAAGGTTAGATCAAGAAAATCATTATGTTTCCACAAATATTCATATTCTTGAAAGTATTTCTAGAAGTGTTTCTAAGCTAAACTCTTCTTCTCAAATTGATCTCCCTATATCTCTTAGGAAAGGTATTAGATCTTGTACACAACACTCTATCCAACTTTGTGTCATACAAAAATATTTCACCCATGTATTATACCTTTATTTCACAGCATCTAGTATTCCTATTCCTAATAGTCTTCAGGAGGCTCAAAAAGTTTTTAAGTGGAAAGAAGTTATTCTTGAAGAGATGAATGCCTTGGAAAAGAATGCAACCTAGGAAGAAGTCAATCTACCAAATGGAAAAGAAGTTTGTTGGATGTAAATGGGTGTTTACTATAAGATTCAATTATGATGGATCCTTAGAGAGGTACAAGGCTCGGGCAATTACTAAAGGCTTTACCCAGACATATGGCATAACTTATTTTGAGATTTTTTCACTAGTGGCAAAGTTAAACATGATGCAAATCCTCCTTTCAATTGATGTTAATCTTCACTAGCCTCTAAATCAATTAGATGTAAAGAAAGCTTTCTTGAATGGAGATCTAGATGAAGCATACATGGAGTCTCCCCCTAGATTCTCTGAAAAGTTTGGAACCAAAGTATGTAAATTAAAAAAATCCTTATATAGTGTTAAGGAGTCTCCCAAAGCCTGGTTTGAAAGATTCACAAAGTTTGTTAAGGGTCAAGGTTATTGTCAAGGACAATTTGATTACACTTTGTTCACTGAGAGATCCATCAAAGACAAAATTTCAATTATGATAGTCTATGTGGATGATATAATTTGAAATGGAGATGATATAGAAGAAATGATGAAACTTAAGCTAAATTTGGCCAAGGAGTTTGAAATTAAGGACTTAGGCCATGTAAGATCTTTTTTTGGAATGGAAGTAGTAAGATAAAAAAAAGAAAATTGTGGTCTCACAATGGAAGTATATTTTAGATATATTAAAGGAGACTAGAACAAGTGGATGCAAGCCTTCAAACACTCTAGTAGGTACAGGAAGGGAACAGAAATTAGTAGGGCGATTGATCTACTTGTCTCATATACGACCTAATATTGCCTTTTTTGTAAGTATGGTTAGTTAGTTTAAGCATTCCCCCAATGAGAAGCTGTGTAGAGGATCCTTTGATATTTAAAGGGCACTCCCAAAAAGGGCCTTGTTTCAAAAAAGAATGAAAGTACAGTGGAGGTTTATACTAATGAAGACTGGACAGGATCAACTACTGATAGAAAATCGACTTCTAAATATTGTACATTCCTTTTGGGCAACTTAGTCACATGGAGATGTAAGACACACAATGTAGCAGCTACGAGCAGTGTTGAAGTAGAATTTAGATCAATGGCTCAAGGTTTATGTGAAGTTCAATGGCTACAAAGAGTTTTGGAAGATCTTCAAATTCTCATGAGCTTTCCTATGAGATTGTATTGTGATAATAAGGCAGCCATAAGTATTGTCCACAGCCCAGTCTTTCATGACAAGACAAAACACGTTGAAATTGATAAGCACTTCATTAAGGAAAAAACTTTAAGCAGGAATAATTTGTACTTCTTTCATTTCAACCACACAAAAAGTTGTAGACATATTTACTAAAGGATTGTTAAGGCAGCCATTCAAACTTCAAGTTAGCAAGTTGGGCATGATAGAAATTTTTGCACCAACTTGAGGGGGAGTCTTGGTAAATTAGGAAAACTAATATCTAGTAGATAATGATTCCAATAAAATAGGAAAATCTTATCCTAGATTCAGTATAAGATAAACCAGCACTAAGTAGTTAGGGTGTTGCAGATTAGTAGAGATAAGTAGCTAGGATAATGATTCTATACTAGTTGTGTTTTTCCTATTTAAGATGCATCAATTAAAGAACAAGTTTATAAAATTTCTGTTTTGGTTTTCTTATTCAATTCTGTCAACAAGAATACAAAAAATATTAAAAGCAAGAAGTCAAATAGTAAAGAAGGAAAACTAACCGTCATGAAAGAGATCTTTGAACACACGATCAAGAACTGTTGGTGGAGGCACAACCATGGAGGACTTCAAGTTATCAGAAGTTGGATTGTCAACTGTTGTGAACAAAAATATGATAAATGGAAATGAGCATAAAAAAGAATTAACAAACTACAATTTGTGCATAAGCTACATTCACAAAATAATACAATGCTATATCCAATACCTGAAACAAAATCCTCCATAAATTGCGCATTGAAGGACATATCCAATGCTGTAACCAGAAGTGCCAATTGAGAAGAAAACCCAACTCTCTTTCCTTCTGACCTATTAGTTCAAAAAGTAAGTACATTTTAGATCTCGAACAATGCTCAAAGGAATGTGTAGAAATGTAAGCTAAACAGATGTATATTATTATTCCCCTAACTGTCAATACATAGGTACAAGTATATATAGGAGTACAAGGAGACATTTTAGGAAACTAACAGTTGCACATAATATTCTAATTGATCTAATTTAGCTAACTTTTAGCAGTCATTAACACCCACCCAGATATTTCCCAACACTCCCCCTCAAGTTGGCTTGCAGATGTCATCCATAGCCAGCTTGGTAACCAGAACACTAAACTAACTCTTGTGTAACCATTTTATAAGAATATCAGCTACCTGTTGTGAGGTCAATATATAGGGAATACTAATTAATCCTTTTTCAATCTTCTCCTTAATGAAGTGCTTGTAAACCTCAACATGTTTTGTTCTATCACAAAGAACCAGGTTGTGGCGATTGAAATTGTAGCCTTGTTATCACAAAACACCTTCAACAGGAACTAATTGCAATTCCTCCAGTACCTTTTTAATCCACAAAACTTCACAAATTCCATGTGTCATTGATCGAAACTCAGCTTCGGCACCACTCCTTGCAGCAACACTTTGTTTTTTATTCCACCAAGTTATCAAGTTTCCTCTAATAGATGTGCAATAGCCCGAAATTGATCTTCTATCAGTAGAACTTCCTGCCCAATCAGCATCGGTATAAACCTTAACTTAAAAATTGTTCCGCTTATGAAACATTAAACCTTTCCCAGGAGTTCCTTTTAGATACCATAGTATCCTATATACTATGGTATATAGGATATCCTTTCCCAGGAGTTCCTTTTAGATACCATAGTATCCTATATACAACATCAAAATGTTCTTGGCCTGGAGAATGCATAAACTGACGCACTAAGCTCACAGCAAAAGCTCTACCGGTCTAGTGTGTGACAAATATACTAGTCTCCCAACCAGCCACCGGAATCTCTCCTTATCAACGATATTTTTAGGTTGAGTTGGGCTAAGATTCACACATGTTTCAACAAGTGTCTCAGCTACCCTGCAGCCTAGTAATCTGGTATCATTCAACAAATCTAGTATATATTTCCTCTCATTCACAGATCTAGCAAACTCCATCCCATGAAAGTATTTGACTTCTTTAGCTTGCACACCTAATTCCTCCCATAGGTATCCTCAAATCCCAAAGGTAGGCTCATAAAGATTTCTTCTTCTACGCCTCCATTAAGAAATGCATTTTTTACAACTAGTTGATGTAAAGTCCACTCAAAATTTACTGTCAAGGATAACAACACTCAAGTAGTATTCACCTTTGCAACAGGAGCAAATGTCTCTTGGTAGTCAATACCATAGGTTTGAGTGAACTTTTAGCAACTAGCCTTACCTTCAACCTTTCCACACTACCATCAGCCTTGAATTTAACAGTGAATAGCCACTTGCACCCTACCAGCTTTTTATCTCTAGGGGAATTAACAAGATCTCAAGTTCCATTCTTCTCAAGAGCATTTACCTCTTCCATAACAGTTGATCTGCAATCTGGATCTTGAAGTGCCTCTTCAATGTTCGTTGGTACTAACAGGTTACTGATTTTAGAGATAAAGGAGTTGTGTTTGTGAGATAGTTTTCCATAAGATAGGTACTTTTATATGGGATGGTCGATATAAGATAGGTACTTTGATATGGGATGGTTGATACAAGCCCGTTTCCCTTTCCTAAATGCTATGGGTAGGTAATTATCAGCAGAGAAATCAATAGAAACATCAATGGTAACTTGTGGGTCAGTAGGAATAGATTGATCATTATTGGGGTACAGTAGAGTTGTTCCCAAGTTCATTCTCCGAGGAGATTGAGAGGCTATGCAATGTTAAGGTAGTTTGTTCTCTACTTCTTAATTGAGTCTCTCTTAGAATAAACCCCAAGCTCAATATTCCGTTCCTTGGGAACGGACAGTGGTAGTTCCCCCCTATGGTTGAACTGGGATTTCCTGGCATGTACATATTAGGAGTAGGTGCTTTGCCTTCATTATCAGAGATTATATTGTGAGTAGTTTCTTTGCCTTCATTATCAGAGATTATATTGCAATCAATAATGACTGTGAGTAAGGGGTTGGGAGTAACAGTAACATCCCAAAAATTTTCCTCTTCATTAGAGTTCTCCCCCTGAAGAAAAAAAATTTTAAGTTTTAGGAATGTGACATTCATGGACACAACAATTTTTTGTGTGAAACAGTTGTAGCACTTATAACCCCATTTACTAGGAGCATACCCAATAAATACATATTTTTCAACTCTAGGATCTAGTTTGGAGTTTCCCCTAGTCGGAGTATGAACATACACCGTACACCCAAAAACCCTATGAGGAAGAGAATAAAGTCAATTTTCAGGAAAACTTTGATTAAAAACATCTAGGGGTGCAGCATAATGCAAAACACGGCTGGGCATTCAATTGATTAAGTATGATGCAGTCAAGATAGTCTCACCCCAAAGGTATTTTGGCACATTCATAGCAAACATAATGGCCCGAGATACTTCCAATAAATGTTTATTTTTCCTCTCGGCAATGTCATTTTGTTGAGGGTCGTTAACATAAGTAGATTGGTGAACAATGTCTTTAAGCTTAAGAAATTTTCCAAGGACTTCATTAAAATACTCGGTACCATTGTCAAAGTGAAGTATACCAATGTGTGTGAAATTGAGTTTCAATCATGGCATAAAAAGTTCTGAAAGATTTGAACAACTTCAGATTTTTCACGCATCAAATAAACCCAACATAATCGAGTATGATTATCAATAAAAGTTACAAACCATTTTTTCCAAAAAGGGTTTTAACATGGGACGGACCCAAACATCAATATGAATTAAATAAAACGATTTGGAGGGTTGATATGGTTTTGCAAGGTAAATAATCTTATGACTTTTGGATAAAATGCAATGCTCACAATAAAATTTTGAATAATCCACAAATTTAAACAAATGAGGTAATAGTCTTTTGAGATATGAGAAACCACGATGTCCTAATCTATTATATCAAAGCAAAATCTATTCTTTAGCAAGGGTAGAACAAATATTATTTAAGCCATGAGCTTCTTTATTCTTCAAGTAGTCATCAACGAAGTAGTAGAGATCATCTATAAACTTAGCACAACCAATCATCCTCTTCGAAGTCTATTCCTGGAAAACACAATACGAATCAAAAAACGTAATGGTACAGTCACGGCCTAGTTTGCTCACAGATGGCAGATTACAAGCTAGTTTAGGAACATGAAGAACAAACTTAAGGCTAATATTAGAAGATAGAGTGATCGAACCTTTTCCAGTTATAGCAAGAAAAGACCCATCTGCTATACAAATTTTTTCATGGTCAAAACAAGGGTTATAATTATGAAATAAATCAAAAGAATTGGTTATATGGTCAGATGCTCCTAAATCAATGATCCAAGGAGCAAAATTGCAGGGAAAGGAACATGATTATCACTAATGCTTGCGCACCAAATGCATTGGGAGCATTTGAGGACTCAAATTTGGGTTTTAGCTGCTTCAGGATGTGGTTAATCCTTAGTGAACTGTCCAGAATCTAGCTCATGGGCTGATGGAGTTTTATTAAATTTTCCTTCATGAGATCCCTTCCAATTTGCCAGTTTTCCATGGAGTTTCCAGCATGTTTTTCGAGTATGACGAGCTTTATTGCAATAGTCACACCAAACCCGTGCCTTTATTTCCCGTGACTTCTCAATCTTCTTAGCACGGCCAGCAGCATTCCCAGCAATCAAGGCTAAGTTTTCAATAGTAGGTGTAGGATTTCATTTGCCAAGCATCACAAGTCGTCTACTCTCTTCACGTCGGACTTCTGCAAAGACTTCCCCAATGGATGGGAGTCGTCGTCTCCCAATAATCTTGCCTCTAACCTCGTCAAACTCAACATTAAGACCAATCAAGAACTTGAAAATTCAGTTATCATCTACTGTTTTCCAATAATGGTTATAGTCATCAGGAGATTTCCATTCATAGTCATTAAACAAATCTAGGTCTTGCCACAAACGTTTCAAAGAATTGAAGTATTTGGTAACACTGTCCTTACCTTGGTAGATTTAGCCCAATTTTAAAGTCATTCATACACCTTGGACTGGTTTCCCAAACCAGAATACATCTAATTCAAATTATCCCATAGCTCTTTAGCAGTGTGGTAATACATGTAGTTGGAGCTGATATCCTCTATTCCATAGAATTCACCAGCCACATCATAACCATAGAGTTTTCAGCATGCCATATTCCGTGTGTAAGATCATCAGCTACTGGTTCCTTCTTGTCACCATTCAGATGTCCAATCTTGCCTCTACCACGGGTTTACATTCTAACTAATTGGGACCAGCGAAGAAAATTCTCTCCATTCAGTCATATTATGAGGTGGAGGTGTTTGAACAAATGGGTTGGATGATTCAGAGATGTCAGCCATGGTTGACATAAATGGGTAGGATTAGAGAAAGTAGGTGGCGGCTAGGGTTTAGGTCTCTTTAGGTGGCAGCTAAGGTTTAGGTCTTTTCACGTATTCTCTAATACCATGCAGAAATATAAGTTGAACATATGTATATTATTATTCCCTTAACTATCAATACGTAGGTACACCTATATATAGGAATACAATGAGCTATTTTAGGAAGCTAACAGTTGTACATAATATTCAAATTGATCTAATTTAGCTAACTTTTAGCAGTCATTTAACACCTAGGAAATATCAACAAAATCTATATGTGATTTATAGAGATATAGTTCAGTTGTAGACATATTATTGTTTGCCACCTTGATGTATAAAAAAAACTATCAAATGCAATTTTTCACAGTTATGCATGACAATAAGCAATAGAGAGAGAAATATCTTGTTCATAGCAATTCGAGTTTTATATTCTGAATCGAAGAACTATAAAATGAAGGAAACAAAATTTGTGTACATATGTGGAACTTTAATTAGGAAGAGAATTAGAAATCAAATATGTAAACAATAATTGCTAAATTGCATATTTGAAGATCATGGCACCTATAAATCATATGTGCAATACTCTTACACAATATTATGAAGATTTTGGATAGTTACTTACAAATTTGGGGATAAAATTGGGAGTATCATCCACTTCTCAGCTTCATGAGGTGAAGTATTTTCTAACTCCGCCATTTCTAGGGCATTTTCAACTACCTTTTCTGACCACATAGCTGTTAATTCAAATCCTGTTTGCATTCAGTGTATCAAAGCAAGGAAAAGCTAAATTTCTAGAAAAGAAAGGTCAACAAAACACAACTTTTTTATATTATCAGGTACGACAATTTCATCCTAGTAGAATAATTGAAAAGTATACAATGTTACGAGAAAAAGGTCACCTTTTATGGGGTCCTCTAAAGAATACCACTCACTCCAAGGGCAATCATCATCCCATTGTGATTTATTATGGGTGTCACCCCCAAAGTTTCCTACATACTCCTTGCTTTCATCATTAAGAACTTGGAGATCATCATTTTCATCATAATATGGGACAGTTAGGTAGGTTGACTTCATGGTAAAATGAACTTTCAAATGATGGATTTGGAGGTCTAACATGGAGTAGGCCTGAGAAATAGATACAAAAATAATATACTCAATGACTTGTAGAAGTGATTAAATTACTTTCAAATTAAAAAAAAAAAATCATGGAAGTGCAAATGCACAGGTTTAGATATCGAATCATGTTTAAACAGAATATCACTCAAATAGAGATGTTAATAATAGTGCAATCGACAAAAGTTCAAACAAATGATATTTGTGATCATCACACCTAAAGACCAAATGAATACAATGAGAAGATGTCATATATAGCTGAGAAACTCAGATATCATGACATAACCCATATCATAGGAATGGAAGAAGTATCAAATAAGTTAATAATTAGATACTGAACAAAAATATTTCAAAAACAATAAGTAACTAACTTACAAACTTCGAAAGGAATAATTCATATAAGCCCTCCAAATGCATTAGCTTCACAGGAACCTGGCTACCAATGCGGTCTGTCTCAAATCTTCTAGTAAAGACAGTTCCCATATTTTGAATCCCAATATAAGCTTCCCGAGATGGGTCATGCACTGGAACAAATGCTGGCCACAAGCTTTAAGAGCCAATTATAAGGAGTTAGAGATAATTAACAATATTCCTTTTTCTAATGCAACAATAGAGACAAATTATTGTCTAAATTAGGAGTGGCTTGAAAAGAAGTCCATAATGCTGGTTTAATAGTATGCCTAGCAGAAAATGGATCGCACATACTAAAGTTAATGATTTGGCACCAGATACAAGCATAGTCCCATAATTGACTAACTGACAACAATAGCAACTGAAAACCACACCTTGAACAATTTGACAAGGCAATTGCAATTGCACTTAGGAGTTTACATGCTTCAGGTGCATCAAGAACAACTCCACTAGCACTTTGAGGAGCAATTACCTGACAATCTAAATACCATTAAATATGAACGTAATGATAAAAACAAGTGATGTAAAAAAATTATAGAAAGAGCAAGTTTTATACATACCAAAAATTCTCTCACTCCAAAACATAACTGCAAATCATGCAAGGCAGAATTCCAATCTGCAGGTTTGCCTGCAAAAGCCATAGCCTCAATGAAGATGCACAGTTGCAAACACAAACTTAAGATGATGAAGCGGTGATCTTACCTTTGCTACCAGTTTCAAAGTAATACTCTATGTTATAGCTTTTTGTGGCAAATTTCAACTCAAATTTGGCTACATATACGTTCTGAAAAAACTCCAACTGAATAGCCCCCTTTTCCTATTTAATCAAAGAATATACATCATATACGTAAACTCGCAATGCAAAAAATAACCAATTACAGCATTAAAAGACAAAATTAAAGAGCAACTTCAACATCTAAATTGGCTTACCAACAAGTTCTTTGGACCATCAGCCTGCCATTGCCGACAAATTGCCTCTATTTCCGATATAAACCTAAAATTCGATGAACACTTTCATTTCCAAAGTCATATCATGCGGAGTAATCCGACTTCAAGTTTTGGATTTAATTTATAGAAATAAAGCGCGCATACCTTTCCCACGAAGAGGCAATAGTAAAATCATCAAATCCTTCGAGCTGCCAAAACCAGCCCCATTTCATAAAGCAAAAAGAAAATCGATCAATTCATTCCCAATTACGACAAGAACTATATATCAGTCATAATCAATTATCACGCAGAGCGCATAAGGAATTTTTTTAATTCTAATTTAGAAACTTAGACTCAACCCAACTGAGTCAAACGACAAAAAAAATGAAAGAAAGGAAAAACAAAAAGCAGATGGAGAAGAATCTTACCTCTTCCTCCTCCTCATCCCGGGCTTCATCTTCTACAGAGTGCTTTGTTCTGCTGCTAGATGCCATTAAAGAGGACCTCTCTTTTGCTTCTTAAATGTTTGAGATGCCAATGAAGAGCGAGCTTGGGAAAAATTAGAAAAAACAATAAAATAGATTGGATACTTTTTAAGAAAAGTTCAGATATTTTGATTGGGTTTATAAAAGTGATACTCAGAATCCAACGCCCATGATTTAGATCCAACAAATGACGGATACACTGGCTTTTTATTGTAGATACGAGGCTTGAGGCTTGAGACTTCCAGCTTCCACTACAGGGTCTGGAGATCCGTAGATGAACAAGAAGACTGTACAGTTTTTTCTTGATGCTTTTCTTTTCTTTTTTACCGTTTATAAGTAACAACGATAAATGCAATGTTATGAATACCGTACCGGACTCGGTACCGGATTGGGCTCTGGAATGGAACTGTACCGGTATCGGTCGGTACCGGGTACCGTTTCGGGATATTTTTTAAATTTATAAAATAGTCCCTAAATTTTTTAAAAATTG
>JANIHY010000208.1:31516133-31528853 GCA_027479065.1 Erythroxylum brevipes
TCCTCTCCTCTCTAGTCGGAGAGTCAGGTGCAACAGATCCTTGCATAACTCCTCGTGTCCTTCTACGAGGTGGCATCATACTCCTTCAAATATAAACACTAAGGATTAGCTATATGTCAATCTTGATTCCTACATGTATGCATGATATGCATGTCATTTAACGAAATCAATCAAATGCAACAAGTAGTCAGATAGCACACAATTCATCCTACTATGCATTCTAAGCAGAGGACACACAAACCTAAAGCTCTGATACCAAACATGTTGGGCCTGGGCCTGGATCTCCAATCCCGAGGTGGTCCCTCGGGCGCGCCAGCGACGAGTGCCCCAAACTTCGGACCCGATCCCAACATCCATGCATAATTTCGATTTCGCACAACATACATACACACATTCTACACAAGTATTCCATCTATGAAATAAACACCCCATAAATCAAGGGGTTTCATGTTGTTACAATCCGAAAGGTATGCAAACAAACATTCTTAAAATAGCTTAATACATGTCAAAGTGTGAATTCAAAATACATGAGAATGCCCCATGATGATATGCTCGGAGGGAAAACCAAAGTACTAACTTAATACAAGCTCCTAACTATCTTGGAGTTTCCGATACCTTGCAAGATCAACGATCGTCCCGTTCTGCACCTGAGGAGTGGGAGATAATAGGGTGAGCTGCGAAGCTCAGCGGCATATACATTTATAGCCATTGGTAACGAGCCACACATTCAAGCATATACATAAATATACAAAAGCTCATAGCAAGTCAACATTTAGCATTTTATAATCATCACAAGAATATGTCATATGATTTCACAATATAACAATTCATCATGTATCATACCCAACAAATCAATAATGAATGCACACAAATGGCTCGAGAGTTCCGTAAAACGATCCGGATAAACCGAAGTTTATACCGCAAACAAAACGAGTCCGATTTCTCAAGAATCTCATGGCCTCAAGCAGGCAGCCAGGAGAAGGCTATACGACGACGTGCACGTGACTAACGATCCGTTACTCTCTCACCCAAACGAAGCACATAACAATTCGTTTCATGCACAAAGCATTTTATCAAAGCTTTCATACTTTTCATTCTTTTCCTTTTTACAAAATGTCGTAATGCCTATCAAGGCAGTACATAATCATGATCACAATACATTTGCAATATTTCTCAACACAAATAGTGTCACACACATGCAAGCAAGCATACGCATTTTGCTCATACACACAACAACCATAAATATATTACCCACCTAATATCGCTCGAGAATCCGACTCACTGCTGTTCTTCCTCTTGCGATTGGGTCAGGTCGGCTTGGTTTCCTAAAACAAACCAAGCTTTCATTCAATCAATATTCAAAGGAAATATTCTAAAAGCTTGACAATCGAAAATACTAACACTAAAAGTCTACATTCGACTTCCATCTAAATTCTCAAACGCTACGAGGCTAATTCCGAACTTCCCTTCTTCATAAAACTTGTAGCCCTTTATTTCTAGTTCACAACGAATCTAAAATCACCTCAATTGGACATCTACACCAAAAGATATGCTAAAAAATCTCTCTCGGAAAAACTGGGGGCTCACCGCGGCGAATGGCCTGTGCTCGCCGCAGCGTGCACCATTTTCTCGCATGTCGCGGCATTCTCTTTACCGCACTTCGCGGCGTGCTCCCTCTCGTACGTCGCGGCATTGCCTTCCTCGCACGTCGCGGCGTGCATTAATTCGCACGTCGCAACGTTGCTCCTTTCCTCGCACGTCGCGACGTGTGGGTCTGGAGTTTTTTTCCAGCATTTTCTAACTTCAATCCTTTCCTTAAGCACGTACAACACATCTAAACCTTGATTCAAGTCCTATACTATATTTCTAACCCACTAACAACTTAAAAACAGACACAAACTCATCAACCCAAGAAATCTATCCATTTTTGCCCTAAAATCCCTAAACCACCGATTCTCACACATTCAACCTATCTTTAGGTTTAATCCAACCGAAACAAGATTAAACGAAGCGAAACTTACCCGGAAACGTCTTCAAGTTGTCGAAAACTTCCAAGATCGAAAGTTCCTATTTCTCTTCTCTTCTTCCCCCACCTACGGCTTCTTCTTTTCTTTTCCTCTTTTCTTTTTTTTCTTTTCTCTTCTAAGTCTATTTCTCTTAAGTCTAAAGGGGTGGACAATGACCAAAATACCCTCCTATGTAAAGCCTTAACCTATCCAACTTAAGTGATCTTCCCAAAATGCCCTCACATACTTTTACCCTTTAATTCTCATTTAAATCACATTATGATCACTTAATCTCAATTATTCACTAAGACTCCCAATTCAATCAAATTAAACCATAATCACACAAGTAACACAATTCATGCTTAATATCATAAATGAAAAAAATTTCGGGGCCCAACATTGTATACTTTAATCTCAACTTTTCTACTTATTTCTCTCTTTTCCTCAAACAATCCACGAATGTAATCTCAAATTCAAGAACCCCACTTTACAATAAACAAAGTACATGCACTCTCAATAGTCTATTCAGCTTCCCTTGTCCGAATCTCATACTTATCTGATTCCAATATTCATATCTGACTCATTCAATACTCATTCATTCATTCTTATCCATATATATATAACATCTGTACACCGTAACATCATTCGCCAAAGCAACCACTTTATCATATGTACACTTATAATAACTGATTAAATTAATCTTGAAGGCTTCTACATATATTACTATCATTGACTTCAGCTTACTTGAATACGTTCTCAATACGTAACCATCACGAAATTCTCATATCAAATCCAATGTTATAATCTTATACAAAATCACAAACTCTCAACAAGATACCTCATCAACAACCTTATGAGATCTTTCCATCTGGAAATTCTAAAACCAAAATATGGGGCAAACCACATTAGGCTAGATAGCTCTTATATTTAAGTACAAGCAATAGTTAAGCGTTGGTTAAACCAAAATCGCCTAAAGCATTCTCTGATACTAAAAAGTGTCATGCCTACATATCCCTTGGGAGGATATGCAAGTGTCACACTCACAAACAAAACAAACAAACCAAAAGAAATCTAAAACTTCCTTAAAACTAAATCAACAAATCATACATGAAATTACATTGACCTTAATACAAACTTGTTCAAAATCCAAAATCAGTTTGAAATAGAGTTATTACAAACTTGTAAACAAATCCAAATTCATACACTTCATAATTCATATACAAGCCAAAATCAAAACTCAAAATACATCTGTGTCAAAACAAATCTCTGACTCCTTTGGCCATTGGGGTTGGCTCATCCCAGTCTTTACGACCTTCTCTCAAATCCTACATAGGGCAAATCTACCTTGCTAAGCATATAGCTTAGTGAGTGATAACTAAATTATGCATAAACTGACAATCATGTTATAGCATAAACAACCATTAAAGGATTGTCTTTAAGAATAATTCAAACATAATGAATTTGAGAACAGCTTGTATAGATAACATAACTAAATATTAGGGAAAGGTATAATCCCTTCATATCAGAATGTAATAGATTAGAACATAATTTTATTTATATCAAAATCAACATGTATCAAAATACAAAACCATATGACTACTAATCTATTTATAGAAGTGGGTAACGGGACTTATACAAGAGAGTCTAAGGTCTCGATAACAAGAGACACCGAAGTGTCGATAACAGGAGAGACAGAAGTCTCGATAACAAAAGACATAGAAGTCTCGATAATAAGAGACACCGAAGTCTTGATAACAGGAGATACCGAAGTGTCAGACACCAAAGTATCATAGGAGCAGCTGTAGACCCTTCTAGGCATGCCTATTTACCTACAACTAGGACTAAACATATTCAAAAATAGAAATTTCTGAAATTCAATTCATAGATCAATAAATGTTTTCTTATTATGTATTCGAGCATATTATGTTCTTACAACTTTGCAAATCATTTAATGATTTAAATCAATAGCAAACAAAACAATCAAAGCAAAACTATCAAATATTACTTACTGAATTACTTACAAAAATTGACCATCTAAATTACTTACAAAATACTCAAGGATTATTTACTGAATTTCTTACAAATATTCATCAAGAATTACTTACAAAAATTTCTTAATAGATTACTAAGAATTACTCATTTAACCGAATAAGCCCATTTAAGGATATATCACGTATTATATATGTTCAATAACAAATTCTGGGTTTCTTGACCTTAATCTTCTCATTTTATTTATTCATATTAAACAATACTCAAAACTATATCACAATGTTCTTAAGCTACAACATAACTTTTAAGTCAACTTCAAAACATATTTTGAAATTCTTAAAGTCAGAATTACAATTTTACTTCTTCAGGAAAATTTTAGCTTTACGCTTCTAGTTTAACTAAAATTAAGAATCATCTCATTCTGAGCTCTTCAAATCAAGATATAATCAAAATACTAAAGTATGTTCAGTGAAAAAATTCCAGGCCATACTATTCCAACAAATTCCCTCACTTTCATTCAATCAATCTTTTTTAAATCAATTCAAAAGGCTATCAATTTTTATGGAGAGGTAGAACAATGTGTTAGAAATCTATTGGTTTAAGAATCAAGTCATTTTGATATCAGGTAAAGTAGTTATAGCAAATTGAATGACAGATGTTTAAAAACAATCATTTTCCAAAAAAACACGCAAGTCACAATAGTGCAAATGCACGATTGCCACCCGTGACTTCATAAGCAAAGCACGATCACGACTTGCAACTTGCAACCCTTAGTAGCCAACAGCATGATCGCGACTTGTGATCTTCTTCTCTTCTTCTTCATCAAACAACCTCTTCCTTTTTTTTTTGTTGTATCTTCTATTGATTTTCTTCATTCCTAGATCACATATTCTGGACTTCTATATCTAGTACAACCTCTAAACCCATCAAGTGCAAACTTATAAGATAATTCATGAAAACCGAAACCTACACAAGCTTTCTCTCATTACTGTGTTTTCCAGTTTTTTTCTCACTTCTTTCTTCTTTATCTTAATCTATTCCTAATTCATATTCTTTACATTTTTACACCCATTGCAACTTATCTTACACTAAAATAACTTAAAATTCAGGATCAAAATTCAAACTTAAAAACCATATATGCACTATGTGCTTCCTCTCTCTACTGCTACATTTATTTCCATTCAAAACCAATCCTATATTCAACATTGAACCGAACCTATACCATTTTTATACTTCACTATTGCTTTTAGTCAACTCAAATAATCTTAATCATAAAAAATAGAGCATATACAACTATTCCAGTATTTGCACAATTCTAAAATCACACCATATTCATATAATCCATTCTGAACATCACCGAAGTTGTCAGTTTATGCATGCACTCATTTCCAATACTAAAAGATCATCAAACTCATTCATAGAATTTAGAAACTTAAAACTTTACTTACCTGACTCTTCAAGCTTAAAACTCACTTTAATACAATATTAAGACATATTTACCCTCAAATATGCAGAAATAACATATTCATATGTTCATCCATCATTCATCGAATACTAAACGCACTCATAAATAAATCCATGCACAGTGTTAAAACATCTTCAAAGTAACTTACTTGATTCAGCTATTCCCAGCAGTAAGAGTGAATCAAATGCACAAAAATTACACAACTGATGTTTTGGTGTTTAGTAAACCAGAAGAAAGTTCAATAATAATGCTACTCTTGGTGAAGAACAACGGGAGAGAGAGAGAGAGCTGCAGGAAAACACCTTTCTTATAAAACTTGTGGCTACTGTTCTCTTGCATGACTTACATTTGTCACTATTTTAAGTTGCCCCATTTCACACATGCATATAGGCTATTTGTCATCAATTTAAGCAGTCCACGTTTCACACTATAATAGGTCCATATTTTAACAAATATATATTTTTTCTAGTCCAAAAATACCCAAAATTTTCAAAAATTCCTAAAATTCACCAAAAATTCCAAAATTATAATAATAAGCTCCAAATAAATTTTCAATACATAAAAACCTGAAATTCTTATTTTAATCTCTTTTCTTTTATTATCAAATCATAACACAATTTTAACTCATATCATACACGTACTTTCTTAATTATGTAACATTTCATCTAGGGTATATCTTGGGGCCTTACAATTGAGGCTTTAATCAACTTTTCTTTTAGAATGTTGAAAGCCTCTAAACATTCTTTAGTGAATGTGAAAGGTATGTCCTTTTCTAGAAACTTGGTTAAGGGTAACAATTTTCAAGAAGTCTTTAATAAATCTTCTATAAAATCCTATATGACCTAAGAAACTCCTTATTGCCTTAACTAAAGAAGGAGGTGGTAGCTTTTCTATAACTTCAATTTTGGCCCTATCCATTTCAATCCCTCAATGAGAAATTTTATGGCCTAGAACTATACCTTCTTGCAACATAAAGTGACATTTTTCTCGATTTAACACCAGATTTGTCTTCTCACATCTTTTAAGTACTTTTTCTAGATTATGAAGGCATAGATTAGATGAATCTGCAAAGAAGGAAAAATCATCCATGAATACCTCCATTATGTCCTCAAATAGATCGTCAAAGATGGCCATCATACACTTTTAAAATGTGATAGGTGCATTACATAACCCAAATGACATCCTTCTATAGGCAAATTTACAATAGGGATATGTGAAAGTTGTTTTCTCTTAATCTTTCAAAGCAATTGGGACTTGAAGATAGTTTCAAAGTCTATCCAAGAAGCAGTAGTATATATGTCCCCCCAAACATTCCACCATTTGATCTATTAAGGGCAAAGGGAAGTGATCCTTTCTAGTTGCATCATTCAACTTTCTATAAACGACGCACACTCTCCATTCAGTGACCATTCTTATAGGAATTATCTCATTCTTTTCATTGGGGAAAACTTTTGTTCCTCCTTTCTTTGGCACAACTTGTACTAGGCCCACCCAAGGGCTATAAAAAATGAGATAAATCACTCCTGCATCTAGGAGTTTAGTTACCTATGCTTTATCCATATCCTTCATGTTAGGGTATAGCTTTCGTTGAGATTATATCATATGTTTAAACTCTTCCTTTATTAAAATTTTGTACGTGCCAAAGGCAGGGTTAACCCCTCTAATGCCTGAGATCTTCCATGTAATTGCCTTTTTATGTTTCTTTAGCACGTTCAACAACTTTTCCTTTTGTTCCACCTCTAAATTTGCTATGATAATCACTGGTAATTTTGCGTTCTTCTCAATAAGTACGTATTCCAAATAATCAGGGAGTGTTTTGAACTCTAATTATGATGGTTCTTCAATGTAGGGTTTTAATCTTGTCTCCATACTCCTATGTATCTGTTCCACTTTCTTTAATCTTATGAATTGCTTATTGTTTTCATGTTCCTTCTCATCTTAAGTTATAGATAGCTCCTACTCATCATTAGACACAATTCCTTACATGATGTCTAGAGTTACAATATCATCAGTATCAACAAAATATCAAGAATCATCACATTCAAGAGCATGTTTCATTGCATTAGCTATTTTGAAAGTTACCTGTTCTTCTCCTACCCTAAGAACTAGTTTACCATCACTAACATTTATAAGGGCTCTAATTGTAGCTAGGAAGGGGCATCTTAAAATTAAAGGTATTTCCAAATCTTCGTCCATATTAAGGATAACAAAATAAACTGGGAAGATGAACATGTCAACATTGACTAATACATCCTCAATAATCCCTCTAGGATATTTAATGAAATGATCAGCCAATTGAATGCTCATCCTAGTAGGCTTAGGTTCCCCTAATCTCAGTTTTATAAGGCATCAAATTTATACTAGCCCCTAAATCGACTAAAACTTTCTCAATTAATTGATTCATAGTTGAATAATCAAGTTGGTCGCTTGATTATGGTTTAGACTGTAGTATTGCGATTATCTCTATGTAAGTAAAGGAGTTTACTTCGAGGGAATGATGAATTTTGTATCATGATAGTAGTTAACTATCGATAATGACACTATTAAATAAATCTGGAATCACATGTATTTTACAGAATAAAGTAGGTCGTTACTTTAATCTTAAAACATACATTTAAGCATTTGCTTATTATGGACCATAATCTTGATGAGTGGTGAACTCATATATGTTTCGTTATAATTCTTGATATGATTAGAATGAATTTTTGCGAATTATCAATCTAGTGTCTACATGTTGAAATTATTAATTGAAACATGTATCAGGGAACATTCACTTAAATAAAGAGTTTATAGTAATATCATCACTTTTAGATGTTTTATGAAGAATGGTGATTAAATTGGCACTAGAGTTTGAGCCAGCTACCCATCAAGTCTTAACACCAAGATGAGATATTGTGTGTTAATCACCATGTAGAGTAAAACAGGAGATCTAGAAGGAAAAACCAATATAAGGGCAAAACGGTAATTTTACTCTTTATTGTGCAGATGACTATAATAAGGCTAATAATAGGATTTGCAATTGGTCATCTTATTTGAAAAATGTGTTATCATAATATTTAAAAATTCAAGAGTTCAACTAATTGTTTTTAATGGAATGACATTTAGTTAATAATCCCAGAATTAATTCTAATGATTTAATAAGCTAGAATTAATTCTAATGAGATTAAATTAATTCTGGGCTTATTGGAGCTTGAATTATATAAGTCAAATAAGATTCCTTACTTAGCTTCAAGGAAGATTATCAAGCTAAGTAAGAAATATAAATGGAAGTTTTAAAGCCTATGATAGAATATTGGGCCTACACTAATTAATGGTTAATTAGAAGCCCAAATGAAAATTTAAAAATGGGCTAGACTTTGCTTTAATTTAATTAATTAGATTAATTATATTAAAAAAAATTCTTAAAGAAATGGAGTGTATTTTTGTTTTTTAATGGCTGAATGTGCAGCTGTACATTTAGCCTTGAATTGCTAAATAAATATGCACTTCTTTTTTCCTATACATTCAAGCGATTCAGAATCTTTTCCTATTTTAGTAAAATTTTTTCAATAAATAGCATCATTGTGGATAGGGAACTTTACTAGCGACTTATCTAATTTTATTGTAGAAATTTTCGGGATCAATGATTGGACTATACAAACTAGAAAGAACTTTCATAATTAAATGGAGTTATGATCTTACTATTAAATGGTTTAATGGTTATCTTTTAATGATGACATGTAATGTAACCTTTTTAGCATTCATTTGATTAAAGATGAAAGATGTGTATTGGATGGATCATCTTCCATCTTTCATCACCAAAAAACTGAAATTGACATGTCATATTAGGTGATTGGTCTTTTCATATAGCCATCTTAAAACAAATGAGAAGTGTCTCATTTAATGGCTTCTTTATATTTGATTAAAGAAAGGTATGACGCACTGGATGCTCTCCCTTTCTTTCTTTTCATGCATAACTGAAATTGAGGTGTGTAAGAAATGGTTTTTGCATTGTTTTGACTAACTCTCTCATCTCACTTACGCATGGCCGAAACCTAGATTGAGAAATGTCTCATTGTTTCCTGATTTCTTCTAAGAAAATTCTCCTCCAAATATTTCTTCTCCTTTCCCACCAAAAGACCTTGTTAGCCAAGTTATCTAAGAAGAACAAGCGGTAGATCAAATTAGTTGAGGATATAACAAAAAGGATAGGATAGATTGATAAAGGAAAGGATTCAAAAGTAAGGCTAAAGCTAGGGTTGGATACAAGAAGAAGGAGAGGATAGCACAACGAGGAGTTAAAGCTGCAGCGAAGGAGTTGGAAATAATCTCTATCTTGTTTATGTTTATTATTATCCTTATACCATATCATGCATGGATTGACATGATGATTTGGATATATTGCTTCTGTTGCAACTTAGATTTCTAAAAACTTTTGAAACCTACCTTTTCTCCAAAATATGGCATGCTTTCTTTTTCCGATCCAACAGTAAACTGTTTGGCAATATAAAAATAAAAAACACTTTTATTAATTTTAATTATATATTTATTTTGTAATAAAAATTATTTATTCATATAAATAATATTTAAAGTATATTAAACAATATGTAAAGCAAAATATATTATGTTTACATTTGATAACCATCTTGTAGGAAATAATTTAAAGAGATGTGTCATTTTCTTGTAGGAAATAAAACTAATATGAAAATAAATATTAAAACACATAAAAAGATAAATAATATTATAATCCAAAAATAAATATTTAAGTTGAGAAAATAGTTAAATACATAATAAATTATGCATTTTATTGTAATACAATAAGATTTGTAATATGTTTTCTAGCATAATTCATCTCATTATTTTCTTCAACGTCTTCATTTTCATGGATTTCTTCATTTGTAGGAAGTAATTCATCATCTTCATCATAGGGAGAAAACTCTTTATCCTTTTGAGTATTTAACCTTATAAAATTATGAATAGCCATTGAAGCAATTACAATTTTAACTTGCTTTGAAAAAAGAAAACTAGGCATTTGACATAAAAATTTTCACCTATTTTTCCAAATGCCAAATGTTCTTTCGATTGTGCATCTTAAAGAAGAATGTGCATGATTGAATATTTCTTTCTTTCCTCTTGGAAGACTAGTATATTGAAAATCATGAAGATGATACCTCTCACCTTTGTATGGTCCTAAATAACCTTGCATGTAAGGATATCCTACATCTACCAAATAATATTTTCCTACATTCCAAATTAAAAATTAAATAAATAAGCACTGAATTATTAAGAATAAACAACAAAGTTATTAAGTTATTCGCCACAAACCTCTAGGTGGATGAGGGAAGTGTAATCTATCATTACGCAAAGCTCCATAAAAATTTGAGCATCATGTGCTGTGTCTTCCTAACCAACCCAAGTAAAAGTTAAGCACATATCAAAATCTCATACAGCCATTAAATTTTGCGTAGGAATGCATTTTCTCCCAATATATTTTATTTGATTGAACCTTGGAACGATAAAATGATAACTGGTATATGTTTTCCATCAATTGCTCCAATGTAGTCTTTAAAATAAGGCCAATGCCTTCTATCATCTTTAATGTTGCTTGGAATTTCTCTAAAAGTTGGATCTTTTGATTTGATTAAATCAATCGACATAAGTGAAACAACCTTTAATACTATTTCAAACCATCTAGAAATTGCTTCACTAGAATGTTGAAATCTTTCTCTTGAACCATTTTATTGCAAAGTCCATGACCTAAAGTGATCAAAAACATAGCTATAGCCTCTTCTACTGTAACTTTTGTACCTTTCTTTAATCTATATGAATCATTCACCAATTTACATAATTTGATAAAAACATCCTTCTCCGTTCTAAATTGTTGATGACATCTATCTTTATGGCCATTAAGCAACTCCATTACAAACATCCATCCAGTGTGAGGGGATGTTCTACATGGTTTTTTTAAATAATATTTAATATAATGGTCTATGGTCTTTGCAACTCTAGTTTGAACCATATGCAAAATTTCTTCTTCAATTTCTTCATTATATTTATAATCATTATCAGAATCATTATTAGAAGATGACATCTGTATCAAAATATATAAAAAGATAAATAATAAGCTTATTGTATAACAAGATAATATAGTAATAATCATAACACAATAATAA
Source organism: Erythroxylum brevipes (assembly GCA_027479065.1). Lineage (NCBI taxonomy): Eukaryota > Viridiplantae > Streptophyta > Magnoliopsida > Malpighiales > Erythroxylaceae > Erythroxylum > Erythroxylum brevipes. Next base: position 31,527,746 of record JANIHY010000208.1, read on the forward strand.
TAAAGTACAATTTAATTCATTACAACAAAATTAACCAAACAGAAATTCAATATAACACATTAGAAGTAGCAAAATCCAATACAACGCATTACAAGTAGTCCAATATTAGTAACCAAAGACATGTCTAATTTATTACAAAAATTACAATCATTTCATTTTCTTAAATCATTCGATTTGAAGATCAACATCCTTAAGCTCAACAAACATCTCTCTATTTTCCTTCTTAAAAAATAATTTAGTAGCTAACATAAACAATTCACCTCCCCTTTCTATTTTATTTATACTTCGTAATATGTTCATCACCTCAAAAATGTTGTAACCAAGTTCATCTCTTTTAATAGAGCTCATTGAAGTTCTACTTTCTATTGCATCACATATACGGTCCAAATGTTTACATAACCTTTCTGTTGCCCCTGTTATAGTATCATGTTTCTTTCTTTTTTTTCTCCTTTCCTTTTGTAGAAGTTTCTAGAGTTGGAGTTGATGAATCAATCTCATTATTAATATTTCTAATTTTTGGATTGACAGCAAAGTCTTCAAAAAGGTTATCGTCAAGATCGGTGTCAATTAGGCTTTCTCTACACGCCACATAAGCATCATTTGGTACAAAACCTGAAGAAGGTGCCCAAGCTCCTTCTTCTATAGCTGCAACATCTTTAAATAAAATATTTAGATATTCAATATATTTCAAACCTTTAGTTCGAAATTTGGCAGCCTCAGGATTTTCCTACAATAATATTGTTTAAGTTATTAAACTATCAAGTAACATTAGAATATTATAAATCTAAAGCTTAAATGCTTACCTTCAATTTCTTTTCCTACCATTCGTCACTTGCATCAATAGTCTGATTAGTAGGATCTCATCCTAGTCCAGTTTCCTTACCTACTAAATTTGTCCAAAGCTGCCAATCTTTTTTCAATCCATCCCATTTATGCTTAAATTGTTTGTATTCATAGTTCTTCTTAATTTCATGAGCAAACTTTAAACCTATATTTCTCCATCCAGTCTTGTTAAAGTGACCATTTGGTCAATTTCCAGCTAATGTCTCTTCCACAAAAATTTTGATTAAAATTTCAAGAGTTCTATCATTCCACTCCGCTTTAATCC
>JANIHY010000208.1:31543875-31558640 GCA_027479065.1 Erythroxylum brevipes
AACATATATTCATACATAGGCAAGAAATTGCCTAATCACACAATAACTATAAGTATATTACCCACCTCTAATCGCTCAAGAATCCAATTTACTGATGTCCTTCTTCTTGCGACGGAATCGGGTCAGCTTGGTTTCCTAAAATAACCAAGTTGACATCCAAATCAATATCCATAGCAATTATTCAAAGCTTGGAATCCCAAAATAAGCATTAAAAATCTATAACCACTCTTCTCCTAAAATTCCGAACTTCCCCTTTTTATACCTCTTATAGTCCTTATTCCCTAGATCATAACAACTCCAAAATCACCTCAATTGGACCTCTATACCAAAAGATATGCCCAAAATAGTAAAAAGCTCACTTTCGGAAAAACAGGGGGCTCGCCGCGACGTCTGGTCGCTCGTCGCGACGAACGAAGTGTGCTCGCCGCGGCGTGAACGCATGCGCCGCGATGTACACACGCCGCGACGTCTCCTTGCGGCGAACCAAACGCCGCACGTCGCGACGTCTCCATTCGCACGTCGCGACGTCCACGGCTTGGCACACGTCGCGACGAATAATTATAAAATCATTTACACGTCGCGAAGTGGCTCCCTTCCACACACGTCGCGGCGTTATTCATACGCACGTCGGGACGTCTGGGTCGAGGAACCGACCCCGAACCCTAGATTTCTGCATAACCCAACTTCTATTCTTTCCCTTAACCAAATCCAACACATCTAAACAATAGATCAGGTCTTATAATGCATTTCTAACTCATTCTAACCTTCCAATCCATCCTAAAATCATCAACCCAACGATTTCTCCATATTTTCACCCTAAAACCCTAAAACCGTCGATTCTCACATTTCGAGTTATCCTAAGGTTAAATCCAACCAAAAACAAGATTAAACAAAGAGAAACTTACCCGGAAATCGCTTCAGACTGTCGGAAAAATCCAAAGGTCGCAAATCTCTTCTTCTCTTCTCTTCTCCCACCGACGGCGTCTCTCCTCTCTTCTTCTTCTCTTTTCTTTTTCTTCTTTTCCTTCTTTCTTCTCTTTCTAATTTCCTACTTAAAGCAACAATAACATAAGGACCATTATATCCCTCCTTACAAAGCTTAAATCACCTTAACTCACATAAACTTCCCAAAATACCCTTACACATATTTATCCTTTAATTCCTTATCTAAACCACAATTAAACCTTAATTCCACATTAATATCTCCAATTAACTCAAATTAAAGCGTAATTACATAATTACCATAAGTCATGCTTAATGACATCATAAAATAAAGTTTCGGGGTCTAACAGAAATGTAGATAGATTCATGTCTTACTTTTGTTTTTTGATGGGTAATAGCTTATAAAATGATATAATGTGGGATTAAATTGAGTAAATGGTGTTTAAAGAGTGCTAGAAAAATGTTAGCTGTAACATTTTCCATTAATTATGCATCTATAATTTAGCCATAACTTATTTTGTAGATATCCAAATGAGGTGATTATTGATTTGAATTAAATTAGATACATATGGCTACATTTTGCATGAGACATCGAATTCAAATTCTGTCTTTAAGAATTTTGAATTTTGACCTGAAGTCGAGAACAGAGAGTAGAAAAAAGTGCAGAAAAACTAGATACATAATGGGATGTTATTTTGTTTTGTTGATGAATAATATGAATCTCCTTGGGTTTTTTTTGTGATGAAATAAAATAAGTCTAGAGCTAAAGAAAGGGAGTAATGTTTTATCATGAAATGTGAAGAATTAAGGAGATAAGTTAGAAGTGAAATGAAGTTGAATATGCATAGTAAGTTGATGATGAATATGTATATATGTGTATGTTTTTTTATTAGTGTTTATGATTAATCATGGACTATAATTTGTTTATAAATGATATTGAGTTGAAATGAACTTAGAATGATAGGAAAAATGAGGATAAATTAAATTAGAAATGATACACAAGCTTAAGGTAGTGAATGCAGTAAGTAAACAGTTAGAATCTGGAAAATGTGGATGCACTTGGATATATTTTGGGGCAAGACGTATAACTTTTTTTGTAGAACTCGGATTGAGGTCATTTACGTATAGTTTTAAAGAGAACTTCAAGATCTACAACTTCTGTGAAGACCCCGAGAAGATATTTTGATGTCTGTAAAGGTCCGTTTAACAGATATGGATATCTGCCTAATGATATGTGAAAATGACTGATTGATCATGTGATTGATTGAGAATATAAAAATGTGATGCATTTCATTACATGAATGCATGAAACAGAAAGGATTTTGTAACGGATTAGCCACCGAAAAAGAGCTTAAAGCTCAGACTGTGATCAGAGCCTTAAGCTCAGTTGTGAATGTACCCAGTATCTACTAAGAGATATGGAACATTATCCGATACAGTTCGGCATCCACTAAGAGATATGGGCTAGATAAAAAAGCACTCGGTCACAATAATAATAATTGAAAGTGAGTCTTATGTGCATTGCATATAAAATCGATATGTATGTTTTAATAGTTTGAATGCTTCCTAAATGGGATTTATGCTTAAGTGAAGGTGCAATGTATGTGACTCAATATGATGAATTGATGAACTGTCTGTATTATATGATTGAGTGAGCTATCGAGGATGGTCACTCATCAAGTTTGCAAAAACTCACCTAAAATTTGCAATATTTTTGTTTCAGGCTCAGATGAGTTATCCCGTTAGACAAACGAGAGTATATCCACTGTATTCAAGTAAGAAATAGAGGTCGAGATCAGTTCGCGTTTACATTTGTATTTTCTTATTTTTATATCAAATTGAGTCTTCTGTAATTATTGTACAATGTGTATTTGAATATTTCTATTATGTATTAACTTTCCAAAGTGGAAAGGTTTGTAAATGAGATTGATCTTGAGTATAATAATAATAAATGTGATTTTGATGTTATGAAACAAAAGAATGAGCCCAATTTGATTATTAATTTTCACATATGTGTGCATTGTTTTAAAAAGAAAAAAATTTGTAATGAGATTCTACTGACTGATTGTGTTAGCATGCCACCCTCGCGGGGCATCGGACATCAGTGAGGATGTTGGGTACGTGCCTTGCGAGGGTGGGGTACTACAACCTGCCATTTCCTCCTCTAAACTACCCTTGAAACGTCACTTTTATATTGAATTATAGGTTTTTGGGTTATGCGTGTCGTGCATAACCAAAATTTGTTGTGTATTGCCAAAATGCACGAGTGTGCTTAATTGCACGTCCATGCACTTCTTCCAGATTACTCATTCTCTGTTTTATGCCACATATTTATCCAAATTCTTCTCCTTTAACTTCGTGAAGGCAATTGTACTATGCCACCATACTTGAGCTGAATTAATTACCAAATATATAAAAAGTTTAAAATATTAAGCAAGAATACATTAAATATAGGGTAACAAAATATAGTCAATTAACCATTTATCACCTTGTCCATTCCTATTGGCTTACTAGTACTATGGCTCAATCCATTCTTAGTTTAGTACTTTATTGGGACATTATGTAAGTCAACTTATAGAGGTATTTTCCTTTGTCTACTGTCTTGATAAAGTGTTATAGGTTGCCTTTTTTGTAAGAAGATAGGCTTGTATTAAAATGCCAATGGTCATTGTACAACACGCTTTGAGCCTCTGATTTATATTTGACTTTAAAGATGAAGTGGTTATCATCTAAAACAAGAGTTTAAATAAGACTATAGTTCTTTTGAGTCCTATATGCCTAGTGATTAACTAGAGGAAATACAAGCATTCCATCCATGAAAAGGTCAACGAGAGAGGAGCTCTATTTAGCACATCCAAAGAACGAGTGACAACATGTTGTCTATTCCTTGAGGTTGGAGGGAAATACTGAAGAGTGCTAACTCTTGCGTAATTTTTGAGTGATTGAATCCAAGTTATCTCAGTAAGGGTTTTGTTTAGGGTTGGGAAGATGGAATTGGATAAGATGGTGACATAAAGGATAATAGAGAAAAAGTGCAAACTAGTAGGGAGCTTGGAGGGGAAGATGGTAAAGGTGGAAAGGAGTGTAGGCCTTGTTAGGAGGCTTGGTTAAGTGGAGACAACATGTTACTTAAAAATAAAGCAAAGTGAACATAATAGAAGAGTTAAATTAATGTTACTAAAAATGGTAATTTGATCAGGGCAAGAAAGAGACTTGAGAGAGAGAGAGAGTGATTTGAAAGAACAAAGTTAGCGATAAGAAAAGAGTCTACAGAAGGAGAAGAGTTGGGAGAAAAGCAACCTCTTGTAGAAAGAAAGAGGGTTAATAGTTGTTGAGTTAAAGGAAATGGTAAGGAAAGAAGGGGAACAAAATAAAAGGGCTAATAAAAAGTTAGAGATGAAACAAGGCAATTGAGAAGAGACAGGAGGGCAACAAAGTCAGTAGAACTAAAAGCTGGGACACTAAAACATGAAAAAAGAAGCTATAGAGAACAATAGAGAGGGGAGAGCCCTGAGGGGAGGCACGATCTTTGTTAAGACTTATGTTTTTTGATAATTACTTTCTTTTGTATAAATAATGAGCAAAGCCATAGTCTTATTATTTCATTTAAAAATACTTATTCCTAGTCAACCTCTTGTTTAAAGTGAACTTCATTTAAATTAGTTGCATTTCATTCATATTAAAAGTCTATATTATTTTAAATTCATTCCATCTCATCAAATCTACTAAGTCTATTTATTTTAAAATAACATTTTCTTCATAGTATTTAGGTGAGTAGGTTCATTTTCTTAAATTCTCAAGCAATCACCTAAATTTTATTTTCATGTCTAAAAATCAACTTTATTCAATGGTCAAAATCATATTCTTTCTAATTAAAATAACAGCAGAACATATGAAACGCTTAAAAAGTGGTTTGACTAATTGAAGAGGATTAGAGGAATGCGATCTAGTTGGTAGATGATTCCCTAAAAGGACAAAAATTTATAGGCTGAAGTCTTGAATTGAGTCTCTACAATTTTTTTTAGTTACTCATAAATCTCATACTAATTAATACAAGTGCAATTCAATCAAATCCAATCCGACGCATCAAACGGTGTGGGAATCGAATATGCAGAATATAATTTTTCCCCCTTTTTCCAAAAATCTTCATAAATTTAAAATGATCACATCCCATAAGCCTAAACTTGGCAAAAGTCATGTATTATGGATGATCAATTACCTACGAATCAAGCGTTTTGGCGAATCTTATTAAAGTATACCTCCAATCCATTAAGAACCAGAGGCAAGAACCCAATTCCTCTCCCACGCGGGCCCCACTCACCTCTTCCAATCCCTAGTCAGGTTCAGGTTTCTAATTCAGGACCAAAATTATGCCGCGTCCAGTGTACACTACACGTACATTTCCAAAGGTCAACCCAAAACCCTAAGCCTTTCAGGGCTACTTCTGCAAATCCAGAAAAGACCCCTTTTCTTCTCTCGCTTTCCTTTTAATTTTCTCCTTCATTCCCGAAACTATTTCTATTTCCTTAGCAACCAAACAACCCATTTCTGGCGATCTCTCAGATTCCATTCTTCTCTTAATCGACTAGACTCTATCGGTACGTTTCTTTGTCCCTCATTCTATGTGTTACTTGGATTGTTCATCATTCTTTTTCTTGCTTGGAATCTTTAGCTTGGAATCATGCTCAGGCTTTTAGGGTTAGGGTTACTGCTCGCCGTTTTCGCGGTACCGATGTTTCTCTGATTAATGTTTGCTAATCGGAGTTTATATTTATTGATGGCTGCGCTAATTTCTATAGGGTTTTGTGGCAGTTTGCTGCACTTTATGCTTCCGAGAAAGCGACCTGTTGAAGAAGAGAGCAAGGTTGAAGATTCTTCATCTATTAAGAAGCATCGGATTGATCGTCCCTTGGAAACAACGGCTAATAACAGCAGCAATACTAACGGTACGAAAATTATCAGAACCAGCAGTGATAGTAACCGCTCTCTTGGTTATACTGGTGGAGGATCGGTGACCATGGGTCTTGGGGATGAGAATCAGACTTACATAGATGAGGATCTCCACAGCCAACAGCTCGCAGTGTACGGCCGTGAGACAACGGCTAATAACAGCAGCAATGCTAACGGTACGAAAATTATCAGAACCAGCAGTGATAGTAACCGCTCTCCTGGTCGTACTGGTGGAGGACCGGTGACCATGGGTCTTGGGGATGAGAATCAGACTTACATAGATGAGGATCTCCACAGCCGACAGCTCGCAGTGTACGGCCGCGAGACCATGCGCCGGCTTTTTTCTTCAAATGTCCTTGTGTCGGGGATGCAGGGTTTGGGTGCTGAGATTGGTGAGTATAATCACAAAACAGAACAGAACCCTTTAGTTGCATTTTGGCGGTTGCTGGCTAGTCAATGATCCAGTGAAATTGTATGACCTATAGCTCCTTTGTTGATTTGTTTTCTGCTGCCATAATATATGTTCTTTGGTTGGTCATTTGGCAAGGGCGGGGGTAATAGAGTGCATATGGTAAGAGAGAGTTGGGGTTGAAAAACCTCTTTGCTTTATTGCAATAATGAAGTAGTGCTAATTTTCACTGAATTTATCCTTGTTCTGATTGACATACAATCTTCTAATAGGCTTTTAATTGTTTGATGTTGCTGCAGCGAAGAACCTAATTCTTGCAGGTGTTAAGTCCGTTACACTGCATGATGAAGGAGCTGTGGAGTTGTGGGATTTATCTAGTAATTTTGTTTTCACAGAGAATGATGTTGGTAAGAACAGGGCGCTGGCTTCTGTCCAGAAGTTGCAGGAGCTCAACAATGCAGTGGTCATTTCTACTTTAACTACGAGATTGACAAAAGACCAACTTTCTAATTTCCAGGTACTGCGTTCTGTTTATATTCAAGCCAGTATTCTTGAAATGAGCAGGGTGTTTGGCTTTTCTTTAATCAAATTTTAAAGGATGCCCAAATGTCTCGACAGAGATGAATCTGCCTTTTCTTTTACCCACAGTCTTAACAAATCATTGGACAACAAAAGAAAGTTGCTTTTGTATGCTTAAGATTCTTAGTGTCAAAGTGTAACAGCTGCATCAAATGCCTTGCATAGTAGAGACCCCTTGTATTTGCCACCATGAAGGGCTTCCATTGTTGTAATGCCACTTTTCGATGCTACTAGTATTTTGGTATATGAAACAGGGTACTTATCATTACATCGGACTATCTCAAGCATAATTTGTGGAGGGAAAACTTTGGAAAAAATAACAAATCATTAGGGAAACAACACAATGGAGAAATAGTTATTGAGGGAAACAACGCAATGGAGATATAGTTAAGGATGCTACTCTTTTGGTGATGTAATATGCTTCTAAAGTGAAAGTTGACCTATGTGGGGTTAGAATTATAAATATCCCGGCCATATGGTATTATGCTATTACTGGATGGGTTCCTTTGCATTATATACACACTGTACTTATTGCAGTTACATGAAACAATATAATTTTATGTTATAGACCATTGTATTTACTGATATCAGTATTGGAAAAGCTATTGAGTTCGATAACTACTGCCATAATCATCAACCTCCAATATCTTTTATTAAGGCTGAAGTTAGAGGCCATTTTGGCTCTATATTTTGCGACTTCGGACCTTCCTTTGCACTATATACGCACTGTACTTAATGCACTGACATAAAACAATTAAATTTTTTTATTTTTGGTTACAGGCTGTTGTATTTACTGATATCGGTCTTGAAAAAGCTATTGAGTTTGATAGCTACTGCCATAGTCATCAACCTCCTATATCTTTTATTAAGGCTGAAGTTAGAGGCCTTTTTGGTTCTATATTTTGCGACTTTGGACCGGAATTTACTGTTTTTGATGTTGATGGTGAGGAGCCACACACTGGTATAATTGCATCAATCAGCAATGACAACACTGCACATGTGTCATGTGTTGATGATGAAAGACTCGAGTTTCAAGATGGTGATCTTGTTGTTTTCTCTGAAGTTCATGGGATGACAGAACTGAATGATGGAAAGCCAAGGAAGATTAAAAGTGCTAGGCCTTATTCATTTATACTTGAGGAGGATACCACAAACTTTGGCACCTATCAGAAGGGTGGAATTGTTACCCAGGTGAAACAGCCTAAGATTCTGAACTTTAAGCCATTGAGTGAAGCTCTAAAGAATCCTGGTGACTTTCTATTGGGTGATTTCTCCAAGTTTGACCGTCCACCTCTTCTACACATAGCATTCCAAGCACTGGATAAATTTGTCACAGAGTTCAGTCGCTTCCCTGTTTCTGGTTCAGAAGAGGATGCTCATAAGGTGATATCTCTGGCTTGTAACATTAATGAAAGCTTGGGAGATGGGAGAGTAGAAGACATTAGCCCAAAACTTCTACGGCACTTTGCCTTTGGCGCCAGAGCTGTACTGAATCCAATGGCGGCTATGTTCGGTGGTATTGTGGGTCAGGAGGTTGTTAAGGCATGCTCTGGAAAGTTTCATCCTCTCTTTCAGGTTTGTAATAGTTGTGTCTTCAATCCTGTTGAGCATTATCACAGTATGCTTCATAAATGCAGTTTCATATGCTTAATCAAATATTCTCCTCCTTATTAGCTTCTCAAAATAGAGCTTTCTTTGGACAATATTGTTAATCACGCATCCAATACTACTGATTTTGTGCAGCTGAATTTGTTTACATCGTGACTTGTTCTGCATTAGTGGAAGTTGATTGGTTGTTTTGGTAAGCTGACCTTCCTCTTTTTACTATTGCAGTTTTTTTATTTTGACTCTGTGGAATCACTGCCTACAGAGAATGTGGATCCCAGTGATCTTAGGCCAGTAAATTCTCGATATGATGCACAAATCTCTGTTTTTGGATCCAAGCTCCAGAAGAAATTGGAAGATGCTAAGGTGTTTGTTGTTGGTTCTGGTGCACTTGGTTGTGAATTCTTAAAAAATATAGCACTTATGGGGGTCTCATGTGGCAAAGGAAAGCTTACAGTAACTGATGATGATGTTATAGAGAAGAGTAACCTCAGTAGGCAGTTTCTTTTCCGTGACTGGAACATTGGTCAGGCCAAATCCACTATAGCTGCCTCTGCGGCTATATCTATTAACCCTCATCTTAATATTGAAGCCTTGCAGAACCGAGTTGGACCTGAAACTGAGAATGTATTTGATGATGCTTTCTGGGAGAATTTAATTGTTGCGATAAATGCTTTGGACAATGTTAATGCAAGACTATATGTTGATCAGAGGTGTTTGTACTTCCAGAAGCCACTTCTTGAGTCAGGAACTCTTGGTGCAAAATGCAACACCCAGATGGTAATTCCTCACCTAACTGAAAATTATGGTGCTTCAAGAGATCCACCCGAGAAACAAGCACCCATGTGTACTGTACATTCATTCCCGCACAATATTGACCACTGCCTGACATGGGCTCGATCTGAGTTTGAGGGCTTGCTTGAGAAAACTCCAGCAGAGGTGAATGCTTACTTATCAAATCCCTCTGAGTATGCTGCTTCAATGACCAATGCAGGTGATGCTCAGGCAAAGGATAACTTGGAACGTGTTCTTGAGTGCCTGGACAAGGAAAAATGCGAGACATTTCAGGATTGTATTATGTGGGCTCGGTTAAAGTAATGCACCTTTATCTTTTGTTACCTGTATAATGCTCTTTGATCAAAACTCTGAAGTTATTGTCTTTTGTATATTCAGGTTTGAAGATTATTTTGCTAATCGTGTTAAGCAACTGACTTACACATTCCCTGAAGACGCTGTGACTAGTACTGGTGCTCCATTCTGGTCAGCACCAAAGCGATTTCCACATGCACTTCAATTTTCCGTTGCTGATCCTAGTCATCTCCAATATGCTATGGCTGCATCCATATTGCGAGCAGAGACATTTGGGATTCCTATCCCTGATTGGGTTAAGAATCCTACGTTGTTTGCTGAGGCTGTTGAGAAGGTGATAGTGCCTGAATTTGAGCCCAGAAAGGATGCAAAAATTGTTACAGATGAGAAGGCCACTACTCTGTCTACTGCTTCTGGGGATGAGGCAGTTATTATCAGGGAACTAATCATGAAATTGGAGAAGTGCAGGCGGAATTTACCAACTGGGTTTAGAATGAAGCCAATTCAGTTCGAGAAGGTCCATTCTTGTTTCCTTTTTTTTTTTTAATCATTAATGTTCCTAGGTCCTTGTTGCAAACTATTTGCTTCTGACTTGATTTTAGTGGTGTAGCTGATTGAATATATATGTCTTCATTCCCTTTTATAAATAGTTATATAGTCAATTCCTAATCTAGATCGAGACACTTAAAAATGCTTCTTAGGGGCCATGTAATTAAGCATGCTACTTGAAATTGACAACCTTGAGTTTATTCAAGTTCAAATAACTTGTTTCTACGGGGCATGCAGGATGATGATACAAACTACCATATGGATCTGATAGCTGCACTTGCAAACATGAGAGCAAGGAACTACAGTATTCCTGAGGTTGATAAGCTGAAAGCCAAGTTCATTGCAGGAAGAATTATTCCTGCTATTGCAACCTCCACAGCCATGGCCACGGGTCTTGTGTGCCTGGAGTTGTACAAGGTTCTAGACGGCAGACATAAGCTGGAGGATTATCGAAATACATTTGCCAACTTAGCACTTCCCTTGTTCTCCATGGCTGAGCCAGTCCCACCCAAGGTCATAAAGCATCGTGACATGAGCTGGACTGTTTGGGATCGGTGGATTCTAAGAGATAATCCTACACTGCGGGAACTTATCCAATGGCTCAAGGATAAGGGCCTTAATGCCTACAGCATCTCGTGTGGTAGTTGCCTACTTTTCAATAGCATGTTCCCTCGACACAGAGAGAGAATGGACAGGAAAATGGTGGATCTGGCTAGGGAAGTAGCCAAATTAGAATTGCCTTCATACCGTCGCCACTTTGATGTTGTTGTGGCCTGCGAGGATGACGAGGACAATGACATTGATATTCCTCTAGTATCTATTTACTTCAGCTAGGTTTTATGTTCAAGATTTCAGTCACAGGTTCATACCCAATGCTATGATGATGAGATAAATCATATGAAAAACTCACTGTCAATTGTATTTGATACCCAATGCTATCGCTTGCTCTTTACCGTTTCATCAAATGATCACGTGAGGATTCTTTATCACGACAGTTTCATAGGTTGATTGCAAACTATATTCTTTTCTTAATGTTCTTTCATATTGGTGTTTTGGCGTTGCCTCTTTCTTTGTATCACAATTATCTTTCATCTTTAACCTCATGTATCTTCCCAACAAGATAACGATATGGAAGAAAATTTTGGGAGTCAATTCTGAATATAATGATTGTGAAATTTAGAGGCAAATTGGAGAAAAATATGGAGAAGATTGAACTAGTTAATTGATAACTAGTCTAAAGCTATAGAAGTTACATAAGTGACAAGTGCACTTATTTAAGTGAAACCTTTTGATTTTGTTAGAGAGAGGAGTTAGAATTGAAAAGTTTTAGAATGAACAAGGTTTTAAAATGAGCAGGTTCAAGATGAAGTATTTAGAATGTAACTTTTTAAGTAGTCAGATGGTACAAGAGGTGACAATAACGATTGACATTGATATTGTATCACAGAAATTGAGTTTTAAATATGTTAGATCCGTCATTCAAAAAGATGGGAATATCAATGATGATATATTACATCGTATTAGGTTTGGGTGGATCAAATGACAGAGTGCCTCAGGTGTTTTATGTGATAAAAAAGTCTCTGTAAAACTAAAAGGAAAGTTCTATAAAATGGTAATTCAATTTACCATATTATATGAGGCAGAATGTTGACTTACTAAACATAGATATACGTGATAATTATTGATAGTAGAGATGCGTATGCTTAGGTAGATGTGTGACATTACCATCAAAGATAGGGTACGGAATCAAGTAGTGGGAGCTAGACTATAGATGGTTAGTATTGCAAACAAGTTGAGAGAGAAAAGGCTTAGGTGGTTTGGGCATGTGCGTAAGAGGCCCTCTAATGTTACGGTACGACGCTGTGAGATAATAAACCTTAGTAGCTACAAGAGGAGGAGAGGAGGGCTTTACAAGACTTGGAGGGAAGTGATCAAGAAAGATATGTCAAGAATTGGCCTTCACTGAGGTAGTTGCTAGAATTAGGAAAGTCTGGCGGGACAGGATAAGAGTAAACGACACCCTTTAAAATCCTTGCGCCTCATACTTACTACATGGGAAGTACTGCGAGTAGTAAGTTTTTGGCTAGGCTGTAGGTCAGTTGTAGTTATGGGAAGATTCCCGCGATGGACGCCTAAAATCGTAGAATTGTCGCATCCTTAAGGTCGCGCAGTGAAGACTCCTAATGCGAATAGCGACAAAAGAGCCGATCTTTATAAGGTGTAAGGTAATAGCAGATCTGGTCAACCATCAAGTATGTTCTTATTATCTTGTATTGTAATTCTATTTACTTAAAATTTTCGTATTTTTTTCCTGCATCATGATTTTCTTGTCGTATCTGCATGTGAGTTTACAGGAAATAACCTCTCTACTATGTAGGGGTAAGGATGTGTATTATTAGACCTCTTCAGATCCCACTTCACTGCGGGACTTCGGACTGAATGTGATGATGATGACTAAGTTACGTTCATTTAAAGTTGAAAGACTAAGTACTATTGTCTATCCTAATTATTTTCTTCGTAGCTATCTTCTTCAAGTTTCTTTCTTGTACACAGAATTTTTCATCAAATATCCACCAAATTAAACTTTGCTTTTCCTAATCTTCTATCACTCCTACTTCGTTATCTACTTCCTTTGCCTCCTGAAAACCTGACCCAAACCATCTGTAAGATGAAGTACGTGGTTGCATGAAAATTAGGGCTTCTTGATATTTGAAGGTTTGGAGTTTTAACAAGTAAGTATCATGTTAATCCTTATGAGAAGTAGGAATACGAGATAAAAATTGATGATTTATTTGTCATTACATGATCTTGGGAATAATGACCATCTTCATGAACACTATACAAATAAGTTGAAAAATCTGGATATAATGTTATTTAGTATTTGATAATTATTCTGTGATCAGATAACGTAGAAAAAATTTTGAGTTAGAAAGAACCATAAAAATATGCATGAAAAGAGTACAGAGATATGAAAAGTTGATAGTGAAATGTATGATCTATTTTTCTCTTAATTGTTCATATACGTGAATATTTTGGTAACTTAATGATGAACAAAGAAATGAATTTAGAGTTAAGGGATAGATGTAAGGTGATGTCTGGAGGTGAGTAATAATGATTAAAGTGATAGTTAGAGGAAGAAAATGAGGAGAATGCAGAAAACGAAAATACAAAAAAATGACAATGAAGAAATATCGAAAATGGTGACATATATGAATGAGGTTCTGTTTTGATGTTTGTGTGTAATCATGGGTTTTGATATGTTTGTGAATGTGTTGAGCTGAATGGGAGTTGAAATGGTAAAATGAAAATGGAGAATGTACATAAAAGGAAAGTGCAGGAGAATGAAAGAAAAAACACAGAGAATGAAGCAGATGAGTGAATGAATTTTTTGTTTTTGATGTATGTGTTTTAGTTGAAAATTTGGAGTTGTTTTTGAAAGATTTAATTAGAATGGGAGTCGAAAATGTGGTTAAGATGAATTGAATGGAAATGAATTTGAACTGTTGGATTTAGTGAAAGAAGATAAGTTAGGGAAGTTGGTTTAGAATAAAAGAAAGAAAAGAGAAAAAGGGATAAAAATGTGGTCTGAAACGTCCATGATTAAACTGTATTGATCTATGAAGATTTTGACAAAATTTTCTTCATGAAAGTTGTAGATCTGTTTTTTAGCTTTTTAATGATAGAAAGTTTGAAATTTTTTGATTTTTGGATTGAAAGTTATGGACGTTATAAGTAAGGGTATGCAACTGGGAAGACGCAATCGTGCTTAAGCACGATCGCGACCCGGCTATTGATTCACTGAATGTTGTGATCACAACGAAGCACAATTGCAACTTCGTAAGTTGATAGCCAATCTCACGATCATGACTTTGTAAAGTCGATGGCTAGCTCGCGATCGTGCATAACTTCTGAGGTTGGAGGCTAATGCAACATCTTTCAATCTTTTGACTATATCTCCTTTGTCTGACCTTCAAATGACATCAGACTTGAACCATTGGACTCGTAACACAATAATCTACATGTCCACAAAATATCTTATCCATCTAAAATCATTTGGGATAGATCTAGCGGAAAGCGTGGGATGGGTCTGGTTGAGTGTGCACAGGCGTGTGACTTTTCTTCCTCACACCCGTGAGTCACTCACACCCATAACTTTTTTCACACCTGTGGGTAACTCACCCCCGTGACTTTTCCTCCTCACGTCCATGAGTGTTTATTGGTTTTATTTGTCATATCATGACAGTGTGCTCTCTAATAGTATATGCACTCGAGAGCATCTTGCAAACTGAATAGTCTTGCTTCTTTTGACCATAACTTCTTCTCTAGACCTTCAAATTGCTTGATTCTTGAGTTAATAGGTTCCTAACACATTATTCTACCTCTACATGAAAATTGGTAGCATTATGAATTGATTTGAAAAAGATTGATTGATGGAAAGTGAGGGAATCCGTTACAATAGTATGAACTAGTATGATTTCACTGAACATGCTTAGTATTTCGATTATATCTTATTCTGTACTCATCCAAATGGGATGATTTTTGATTTGAAGTAAACTAGAGACATAGATCTATAAATTGTCTGAAAAAATCTAATTATAATTCAATATCTAAACTTTCAATTTCTGGATGGAAATTGTATTGT
>JANIHY010000208.1:31586127-31596594 GCA_027479065.1 Erythroxylum brevipes
TCACTATTTTTAGTAATTATAATTAATATTATAAAATCA
Organism: Erythroxylum brevipes; assembly: GCA_027479065.1. Taxonomy (NCBI): domain Eukaryota; kingdom Viridiplantae; phylum Streptophyta; class Magnoliopsida; order Malpighiales; family Erythroxylaceae; genus Erythroxylum; species Erythroxylum brevipes. Next base: position 31,586,167 of record JANIHY010000208.1, read on the forward strand.
AATAATATTTAAATATAAACTTCAATCAAATTTAATATGATTAATTGTGTGACCTGATTGATTATACTAGCAGTCCGTATATAGGGATATAATCGAATGTTAAATCTCATGAAAGTCACGTCAACTCTTCTGTTCTAGTTATTTTGTTCTGTTAAATTTTGTCTATACAATTATTTGAAATTCACGTAAATATGTGAATAAAATTGAATAAAACATGACAAGAAAATCATAACTGAAATAAGAGATACGATCCCGTGAAAATGAGCTGGTTTTGTGGAATCTAAATTCTATAAAAATGATGGTTTTGGGTATTTGGGTATTGGGCAAAGTCAACAAATACGAACCATGAGCGAAAGGTAAAAAGTCTGGAAGTCAGCTTTGAAGTAAAGCAACTAACTTGAAATTAGTGTTACGGGCAATCTTTGGCAGTGGAATGTAGGAAGAAGGTCTTTGTATTGTATGTTACGTCAAATTGTCAAATCCTCTTGCTCTTGCCTTTTGTCCAAGCCACGTGAAACTTTTCAGAATCCACTTGATAGTATTTGATTTTAACCTTTGCCTTTTGGAGCCAGCATAGTTCTGCTCTCACACTGATCCAACAAACACGCCTTGTCTTCAGCACTTTGTGCAGTAACTTAAGTCCATATCCATTTCTTTTAGGGGATTTATTAAATAAAACACTTCAAAATATTCAAAAGAGATCCTTTAACAACTCTTTCTGCTTAAACAGACCTTGGCTTCTCCGAATGCCTAGAAACTGGCATAGTGAATGTAATGACTAATAAACAAACAGATATAATACTTAATTAAGCGGAAGTGAGAACTAGTATGTGTTTGATTGAAATGATTGACAACCAAAAATGGGAGGACAAGAATATCATTGGTGAATATGGAGGCTAAAGGATACGAATCAAGATTCTCTTTCTAATATTAATTTGTTTTATTCTATCTCGTGAAATCTTAATTATTTATTTTGTGAGACTTATATAAAATTTATGTGGGACTTATATAAGATTTATATAAATAAATAACTAAAATTTATTAGATATAATAAAATACTATATTATTAAATAGGAGATCTGAAATCAAATGAAACTGGTAGAAAGTGAATAGGAGAAAATAATAATTTGAAAAAAAAAGAAAAGGGAGTCCCACACCAACACCCACTCCCACCTCCTCACCATCTGTTCTGATCCCTAAACCGGGACCTCTCATCTACTATTAGCTAAAATTATCCCATCTATCTAGAGACACAATACCTCTCTCCCTCTTCTTATATCATTTTTTAAAATCTTTTTTTAAAAAAAGAAAATTACGCTCCTCAACCACCTTAACCAACCGTCCAAACACTCTACCCTCCTTTTGTGTTCTCTCTTGCTAATCTGATAATCTGAAAATATACCACTTTTGCAGGCATCAACCAGACCTCCCCGAATAAGAGAAAAAAAAACACAACAGACAACACCCTCCATTGTCTCTTGTAAATTGATTCCAACCCACACTCAATGTGGCGGCCGTGGGTTAAATCAACGGTCAAAATTCACGACACCTCCACCCCATCCCCATCCTCATCCTCCTCCTCCACCTCCACCTCCGCTTCTTCCCCCTTCTCCTTCTCAAGCTTCAAGGATATTCAACACCTTTGCACAGAGGATCACTCCCCAACCCCCAAAAAGTCCTCCATTTTCCACCGTGTACGCGCCGCCAACTCAATCGTCCGTTACTGGTCGTCCCCTCGCCCCCTGCATGCTGGCTTCAGACCCCTACCCGAGCCCGCTAATGATAAAACAACACCAACACCAACACCAACCCCAGCCCCAACTCCTTCGATACTAATTCCTGGCGCCGACAAACGAATTGTCGTCTACTTTACCAGCCTAAGAGTCGTACGCTCAACATTCGAGGACTGCAGAGCTGTCCGATCCATTCTCCGTGGGTTCCGCGTCTCTATCGACGAGCGAGATCTCTCTATGGATTCCGCCTTCCTAAGTGAGCTGCACCAGATCTTTGGCGGCGGTGGTCAAACCAAGTTGAATCTACCCAGGGTGTTCATCGGAGGGAGGTACATGGGCGGTGCAGAGGAGATTCGGCAGTTACACGAGTGCGGCGAGCTGAAGAAGTTCGTCGACGGCCTGCCGCCGGCGGAGCCTGGGGTTTGCGACGTGTGCGGCGGTTATCGGTTTGTTCTCTGCGAGGAGTGTAGCGGTAGTCATAAGTTGTATATAGAAAAAATGGGGTTCAAGACCTGCACCGTCTGCAACGAGAACGGTCTGGTCAGGTGTCCTACCTGTTCTTGTGCCCCTCTCTCATGATTTTCACTTTTGTTTTTTAAATTTCGCACTATGATTAATCAATTTTTTTTTCTTTTCTTGAAATGGGAAATGATGTTTTAATGGATGGATGGATTACAAGACATTGTTTGTGTTGTTATTTCACATTCTTAAGCTGACACGTTGAAAGATGATAATAATAGTGGCCAACCTGCTTCCTTTGAGCTTTGCTTTATAACAAAATGTGTATCTATCCATTATTGGTGTTATTATAGATTGTAGTAATCTTCATTTTATTGATCTCTAATCTTCATTATAATACCGTACCGGGTTACCAAGATTAACCTAACCAGGGACTGTAGGCAATGTTGAATTTTGACTAGTGTGATTTGAGTGTTTTTTGGCGGTTTGGTCTTTCAATCCTTTTGGAGTTGTTGAACTTTGTTGTCCTTGTTATTTGTCCAGTTTGGCTTTTTCGATGTCTGTTCTTTATTTACCAAAACTAGGCTATGCTCATGGGAATTCCACTCATTTTTTAGAAATCCAACTTCATTCTGATTGAAAGAATTTTGATACATTTCTGGACTTGTTTCTGATTCTCTTCTCAGTGCTGCCAAGAGTAACTTCCTCTTGATTAATTGAATATTTGAACTTGTAAAGTTGATATATACACAATTATTATTAGATGCACCTTTCTTTCAAGAGTTTTGTTGCTTGCATTGCATTTGTAGTCTTTCCGATGGTTTATTGAAAAAGATATCATAGAAGAGCCTGTGTAACCCCAAGTAGCAATATCTGTTCCATAGATACTTGAGACAGATACAGGTTTTGATTTTGACACACTTTTTGTAACTTTTATTCCATAGATACTTGACGAAACAGTTCACAATTCCTCAACTACTAACACCTTCCTTCTTTTTTCTTTAACGCCTCCGTTTGCATCCTAAACAAAAATATACGCATGCTATTGCTTAGTATATTTAAGAATAAAATATTAAAAAGGAAAATGTATCATTTTAAGCCTCTTAACTCACATGATTGCTCGTTAAATAGAATTTGATTGAGATCTTCTATAGAATAAACACATGCTTTGTCGAAACTAGTATGGAAGACAATGAGTCAATGACTGCTTTCCCCTTTCAACACCTGCCACCCTTGTCATACTTAGGGAGTAGTGGGAAGAATTGGTTATACCAATAACTCTTTCCGCTTGAATCAGGAACAACAAACAAGTAGGCTTCTGTTTCGGGCATAAACTCTGTCAAGCATGACACACGTGGAGATTCAAAAGAAAACATTGAAGCAGAGGCTTGCTGTGGTCAGGTACGTAAATCTCAAGACTACATTCAGTTAATAGAGAGCTGGAATGTCTCAACATTTTCTGGCCCAAATCACCTCTAGGTTCTGCTTGCTTGTAAGTAGAGAACAAAATTACCATGTAGAAACAAGAAGAGTTCCTTTATTGAACTTTGTTCATGTACAAGATTAACAGGAAGAAGGGAAGAAAATATCTGTTCCTAATGTGACAGTAAATCGGAAATCTATGCCATTTCAAAGAGTATTTATGGGAACCTCTTTCACCTGAATTTCTTACCACCGACCGAATGACTGAGCCTGTCCATTCATAACCTGCTTTACTATAAATTGTACACACAGTGTAGGCTATTCAAAGCATTCCTTCTGCCTTCATCAACTTCACAGTGCAAAACATCATCCATACTCCTTGACTGAATTCTTGCATTTCCTCTTCTCCCTACCCTGAACAAACCAAAACAAATTCGTGCTCGTTCAAGGTAAATGCTAAATGTGTTTGAGATACACGAAAAGTTCATACAGATTCCGCGCTGTTGTTTCCCTTGAAACCAGCAGTTCAGTGCTCAGACTTCATCACAATTAGGAAGGTATGTCTCAAATTTTCTGCTGATGAGTAGCTCGGACCTTTGTTCTACTATAAAGATCAAGTGTGTCTGCATGGTTTGGATCCAGGCACAGAGCCGCTTCACAATCTTGAAGAGAAGATTTGAGGTCTCCCATGGACTCATAAAATGCCGCTCGAAGATGAAGCATAAGCATTTCAGGCTTAAATGCTATTGCCTTTGTCAGCTCTTCTACAGCTTCATTTTCCCTTTGGTCATCCATCAGCACTGAAAACATTGCATCCTCTGTTTTATTCAAAGTTTTGTTTCCACAGGAAAAGAAATTATAAGATAAAAAAAGTTTTAAGGAAATAAAAACAGAAATAGGATCATAACAGGTTTAAGAAATTATCCTTAATGACAGAGATGACATCTTAGATGCCGAAGTAATGCGTGTATTTATTCTCCATTTTCCAGCAACCCAAAAGATCCATAAAGAAATGTCAGATCTTAACAGTACATTTCTCATGACTTGAATTAATGTAAACTTGGAGGACACAGACTAAATTAGAAATAAAAAGCCCCTAATTGGGTTCCCTGTGTTGATTTAGTTAGATCTGAAAGGGTTACTGTTGTCCCAGGAAAACCCACATTAAACAAAGAGTGAAACATATTAAACCCATATCGGCAGTCATCCTTATTTGGTAATTCATAGCATTAAAATCAAACTGTGATTAAAAATTAAGAAATAAATCAATAAAAAGCTGTCATGTTCTAACTCAAACTAAGATTACTTCCTAAGCAGTTATTCAATCCTTAAGAAGAAATTATGCAGTAAAATATGGTTGAAGAACACTTGAAGATCGCACAACACTGTCAAGATGGCTTCTTGCTCCATTTAGATCAATGATAAAACAAGACTTTCTGGTTCCATTTCTGATGGTCCAGAAGAACGTTGCTAAACAAATGGAAAGAGAAAAGACATAAGTAATGACTGCTTGCCTGAAAATCACAACACCAGCCAGTAGATGTATCCTTAACCTTGTTAAAACTCATTTCTTAAGCATTCTTACCCATTTCTTAAGCGTTCTTAGTGTCCATATTAGATACTTTTAACAATGCAAAGTCCTTTATACCACCACCACCTGCCGATAAAAGACGTAAATAGAGCAATCTCCCTAACCTTGTATGTCAATATGTTTTCAGATACGTATAGAAGCAGAATGTAAAACATTCTGAAAAACATTATTCATAACAGGAGAGAGGGAAGGTGGTGAAGTAAGGGTTGTTGACAATTACCAGCTGCTCTATATCGATATGGATACGTTCTTAACGGATCCAATTGCGTTGCCGTGTCAAGATCATTCTTTGCCATATCACGATCACAATATTCAGACCGTTTCTCATATGCTGAAGCATTATTATATGCCTTCTCTATCAGCTTGGTCATTTCATCAAATGCAGCTTTTCTTTGATTCTTTAAATGACAGACACGAGCCAATCCTTGATGCGCTCTAGTATGCTTGATCTTTAAAGCATTCATGTAGCAGTCTGCGGCCTTGTCCAGCTTACCACAATCGACATAAATACTCCCTAAGTTATTCAATGCCTAAAAATATAAAAATATAAGATCAAACAGAAACATCAAGCATATTTGACCTTAACATAAAGCACCAGGTATAATTACTCCTTACTTGTCCTTTCCTGAGACCATCTGAAGGGCATCTAAGAGCTTCCTCCAAGAGTTGGATTACATCAGATGAAGTTTGAGGATCCAGATTTGTATCAGCCAATGTATATGCTTTAAGGAAGAAAGCTTCAAATGACCGCTGGATTGAAATCGATTTTTCAGCTCTTGCAAGAGCTTCTTCACGATGGCCAGTATCATATAGAATCCATCCTTCATAAACCAGCCTCTCATGCTCAGTAAACGAGTTATTTCTAGCCAATCGCAAACAACGCATTGCTGCCTTCTGACAATTTAACCTAAAACATTGATATTTAGACTACTCCCGGTTATTGACTAGAAAATGCTTGGTGCTATTCAGAAAGTAGAAATTACAATCCTACATGGCCATTGTAGATTCCTTAACAGAGCCTACCAATTTAGAATCCTTGCAGCAGTGAACTATGCACTGAAATCAAATTTTAGTATTTCATCATTTAGGATGAACATGCTAATTTCTAACCCTAACCACAATAACATCAAAGGAATTTGGGAGTCTGGCCAATTCTGAAGACTAGATCAAATTCAATAAGATGATTCATAAAAGCAAATATTATGATAATTACCGTAGAAGTAGCAAAGATTGTCGAAACTGTAACAGGCTGTTCCCAGGGTCATTTTCCAGCATCTGATGTATTACTGCTACAGAGCCAATGTCATCTACAGATGACCATCTCTCATATAGTCGCATCCAGCAGTCAGCCAGATTCTCCTGCTGAAGATGTTGGCTGAGATGCTCAATCAACTGAGTAGCACTTATCTTCCCGTGGAACATCTTATATTTGGGTTCCATAGTTAACATTGCTCGAATATCTCTAACAGAATTTTGATAATCCTCAACTGCAATGAAAAACCAAGCCCTTAATTCGAGGCAATCAGGAGAGAGCTTGAATCCAATAATTCTATCAATCTCTGAGATGGCTGATCTGATCTCTCTCTCTTCAAGCTTTTTAACAGCTCTATATTTATATGGAAATGACAGTGTTGGATCTAATTCAGTGGCAGTATTCAAGTCTGTTATCTTCTCTCGTCCAACACCATACAAAGATCTCTCTTGATACATCCAGCCAAGTGGTTTATGCTCAAATATAAGAGAATTTATTAACCTAAAAGCTGAATATTGTTCACCCTGTTTGAATTTGGTCCTTGCAACTCCAGCTAATGAATAAGAATGTCCTTCCCGAGCAGCTGCTTCGAAACAAAGTTGTGCGTGCTTGTAATCCTGTCTGTCAAGCAAGACGCAGCCAAGCTGATGTAAAACAAGTGTCTTCTGCCACTTTTCTGTCGCAAATACTTGCATTCTCTCCAACAACACCAGTGTGATGTTGGATAATATATTCTCTTCCATAGCCACCTGGCTTAGGAAATAATAAAGCAAGAATGAAGAGCTCCCCAGCGTGGCAAATCTCTCCCCAGCCTCATAGCTACAGAAGACTTCCATAATTTTCTGATTATACAAAGACATTGGGAGCTCTCTTAATAAAACTTGTAAACAAGAAGCCAAAAGGAGATTTGCCCTCTCTTCAAAACCGTAATCAATAAGTACCAATGCTTCCTCAATACTGCAGACTAGTGAAGCTAAATGACCATCGCAAGTAGATTTCATCTCCTCACAACAAAACCTATTTGCAAATGAAAGTAATTCCAATACAATCTTGGGACGGAAGAAATCGACTCTCCTAGTCCTACTATAAACTTCCACTGCTCTCATGGCCTCCACAGATATTCCATCCTTAGAAAAGTCTATGGAATCCCTCCTTGACTCAGCAAAACTACCATATAACATTGCATTTAAAGGGCTAGAAAGAGCAGCAATTTTGAGTCTCTTACAATGAACCACCTCATCATTAATGCAAAATGTAACTTCACCATTATCCTTTATACTTAGGGGCTCATTTCTCGTCAAGGTCATAGCATTAACCACCTCCGAGTGATCTTGACTACATTGGCAACCATTGTCAACTGAATTAGAATCAAACCCAGAAACCAAAGCAGCCTTAGGACATTCAAGAATGTAGCCACAACAATCCATTGATGACACACCAATTAACTCATCTTCCCTCTTCTCAAACCTTAACCAAGCAGATAGCACTACCTTTGAGTGCACATCACTAGCATATTGCCTCGCAGCACACAGGCACTTTCTGAGCAACTTAGGATCACCTAGCCCACGCAAAACCGAGTATTGCTCAATAAATAACAAGGATTTTCCCGATTGTGGGCAATTAGCAAGCCGGCAATAAAGGTCAGCCAAGGACTCCGCATAATATATGGGTTTTAGGTGAGGCTCTATGGGGGGTTCAAGGAGCTCAGTTGAAGGGAGGCCATAAGGAAGCAGAAATCTAGCTACTGAATCATAGCTAGTCAATTTGGATTTAGAAAGTTTGCTTCTTGACCCAGTACTAGTATCTGTGGAGCTCAAGGCGTGAACTTGGGTGCTCTTGAATTTATCCAAGAGCTTAAGGGCACGCATTATTCACTAGAAATGGTTTAGATGCGGGTGCGTATATCTGTATAGACAAAGAAATTCCAGATTGCCAGTCATCAGAAGCTAAAACCCAAAAAAACATTTTAAAAATAAAAAGAGACAGAAGTCAGATGACAAACGCTGTTTACCTCAAAGCATCTCCGTTACAGAAGAGAAGAGGCGGGTTAGGGAAGCAAGGAATTGGCTGAAAAGGGTGTTTTTCTTTTTCTTTTCCTTTTTTATCCAGAAAGAGAAGAAACTTGAGAGATTAAAGTCTTTTGACTTCTGCTATCCTGTCTTTCTTTCACGGAACAGATTGCCTCAAAACTCTAGCTTTCCTCAACACTTGTTACTTTCTAGTAACCTTTCCCTGTCAGAGATGTTCCTCTTACAGAAAACTCCTTATCTTGAACTTAAAGCAGTGCGGTGGAGAGGAATTTCACAGCTTGATTTGGTGACTGACTCCAATGCGATGGTGTTTCAGGTGAGTTCAGTAGCCGCTCGATAGCCACTACAAATTGTCATTATCAAAGCAAAAGCCAATGTTCCGAAATCCTAAACCTGACTCGTAGCTTTGAGTTTGTTTCTTGAGCGAATGAAGAGACAAAGAATTTGATTAATGCAAAAAAACAGGGCTAGAGACAAGAAGATATTTGGTTTTGGTGATGATTTAGAAGGAAAAAAATTGCAGGTCAAGCAAACTTTGATAAACCAACCTCATAAAATAAGTTATTTGGTCATCGTCAATACCAAACTAATCCACATGTTTTTGCAATTAATTTAAGCCACCAAAGAGTGGTTAAATTTGGAGTAGCACAAAAGCATCAACCAATCCAAATTACTTTGAAAGACCACGCCACTTTCGTTTGATTTGTCACCTTTAAATCTATCAATGCACAAAGTTTTAAGTTTTTTCTCCAAGTACAACCTTAGGATCTTTGCAAGAAAGTGCTGCACCTTTAGCTTTAAGCAAATTACCTGAAAACCTCCAAGATCCTCGAGATTAGATTGTTTCTGCGAATGCCAAGTTTTTAATTGCCTACTGAAAGTTATCGCGTGGTAAATCCTTGCATGGACAATTAAAAGAGAAGAAATCTACATGCTACATGCGATAGTTTGTCAAACATCTTTTCCCTCACTTTGAGTGTGAGCTGGATTAGCAACTTATCAAAAGAATAGGTAGAGCAAGAGGAGGCTAGGCTTTCATCAATGTATATTTGTTTACATGTCCAAATCACGCATCTTCCTTCAGAGGAGACGCTCTACGAGCTGTAGTTAACACATGCATTCTTCTAGACGTGGGTTATCAATAATTGTCGTCCAACTTGCAAAAATTAAAGCCAATTGATAGTTAGGTTCATCAGATCTACTCAGGTCAATTCGTGGATCACGGTGTTTGCTCTCAAATTATTACATTACCCAGTGGAGTGGCACGGCTCCTCCTTCCTTAATCAAAGTTGAGTTTGATTCTTAAGAATGAATTCGCTTTAAATCTTATGATTGAGAGCTTTGCTGCCTGAAAGGATCCTACTTAACTCGAATTTCAATTAGTTATTTGTTTGTGTGATTCCGAGTTTAATTAAAAAAAAATATTACATGCTTAGTCGCACACTTCATAATAGAAATGTCAATCAATATTACAAGTTGTAAAGGATAACCAATATCATGCCTAGCCTATCCCCAAAAGTTTAATTGATAATAAGGGATTGTTGTCACGTGCTATAGATCTAATTTGCCAATTTCATATGTTTTATTATATATAGGATATAATATCAAATCATTTCATTTCAACAAAATTATTTTTGTGATTGATTGTTATATAAATAAGAGACTTTTTGTTTCTTTCAGTTGAGAAAATGGATTTAAAAGACATTCCTTAAGTCCCATAGGTTTGGTTTGATCCTGTAAAATCGAACCCGTTTTCTCATTAAGCGAAGGGTACAAAAAAATCAGATTGATTTTTCGATAAAAAAAAAGTACTTTGTGAAATCTTCGGTTTTTTCCTCTTTCGCTATCCCTATCCCATAGGTATAGCGTTTGAATCAATAGAGAACCTCTTCTTCTATATCTGTATGAATCGATATTATTACATTCCAATTCCTTCTCGAC
>JANIHY010000208.1:31624181-31637200 GCA_027479065.1 Erythroxylum brevipes
ACACTGAATTTCAAACTATTAAAGATATGATGACTGTTTCTTCTTCCTCGATTTTACATGTTTACCGCGAAGTTAATACTGTTGCTGATTATCTGTCCAGGATTGGCTCCTCTGGGATCTCGACTCAATTTCGCCAAGAGGCAGACTTGCCGTTGATTGTTCGTGGAACTCTGCTCTTAGAACAAACTGCTACTCCCTACATCCGTATCAGATGATTTTTGTCTCTTAATTTTGTCACTATTTGTACTTGGCCCGAATCTGTGGAGGTTTTCTTGCCGGATTCTTTCCTTCACAGCGCAATAGTGAACCGTGCACTAGGATACCGAACCCATTACTTGCTATTAATAAAATGGTCTTATTTCGGCAAAAAAAAAGAAAAAAGGATATATTCAATTATCTACAATACAAATCTTATTAAAATCCACTTTTCAGGAAGGAATTGACACTCCAATTCGAATGGCTATACTCGATGAAAGAATGAACAGTCTAAATGATCAAGTATTAGGAATGATGAATGGAAATTTACAATATGGTAAAATAAAATTCAATACTCGATTAAAATTAGGAATTCCTTTAATATCATCAGAATTGGATAAAACGATTACTATAGCATATAAATTTTATAGAGATAATCTTATGACTCAAGGACAATACCCTTTTTCATTAACATATCAAATCAGTTATGCTTTAACAAATTCACATCATAGTATCGATTTTAAACATACAGAACAAATTTATTTAGATCAATTATTTCAAGAAGTAGCGAAAGTAGGAATAAAAATACAACAAAAAATACAACCCCTTCCAGCAATACAACACCCTTTTTATCAACCACCATTACTTGAAAGACGACATTCTTTTTCTGAATCCGCATCCACTACTATTCCTCTTCTTAGATCATCATCAATTAGACATCAAAGACCTTTATATATAGAAAGACCTATTAGAATCACTGAACCAAATCAAAATAGACAATTAGATGAAATTCAAAATCAAATTTCCACATTATCTACCTATTTAATTCAAAAGTTATGACAACTATTTCAAGTCTCACTCAACAATTAGATAACATTGTAAAAACCCAAGAAATATTAGAACAACGATTAGAAGCGATCATACAAACACAACTAGAAATATTAACCTTAATCACACAAACAAGTGAAAAATTAGTAGAAAAAGATCCGCCCCCGAAAATGGTATCAGAGCTTCGAATTATCAAAACACCAAGAAAACGAACGTAAATGACCCAGCAACCGATAGAAGATATTGAAAGGAATATACAATCACAGTTAGTGGAAGTAACAAAATTAATTGAAAAATTACATCTTACTCCGTTAGACAATACTCATGTATATCCAGTAATTCCTAATGACCATAAAGATGAAATTATCCTTGGCTATGAATCAGATCAAGAAATTTATATGGATAGAGATGAAAAACCTGAAAGTAGTAATACACAAGAATTAAAATTAAAAGAAAAATTCATTGGAGATAAAAGAAAAAAGGAATTTCAACCAACCAATTATTCATGGATTCCCGAAAATCAAGATGAATTTCTCAATAAACAAGGTTATTATTATAAAGGATCAAAAATTCGGAAATATCCTTCTGAATATAAACCTAAAATTACCAAGTTAGGACCCGATAGTGTCTTAAATCTAGATTGTACTACAACTACAAATGCCGAAGATTTATTTTATGAATGTTATCATAGATTACAATTAATACTTCAAATAGAAAAACCATTTGGAGATAGACCAGACAACAAAGATTCCTTATGGAACTTTGTAGCCTATAAAACTTCAGGAAATGTACAAAATTTTCTTCTCGAAAATGCTCAAGCATTACAAAGTACACCTCATTATACTAGTAAAATACAAGATATAGACTCCTTTGAAGTAATTGGAGATGAAATCTATAAAGAATTTTTTGGACAAGATGTCATTTTTCATAAAGCAACAAGAGATAATGAAAACAGATTAAAAGCACTTAGACATTTAAATAATATACAGCTTTGTGATATATACTATTTAGATAATTTTATATGTGAATTTCAAAAACATTATTATAAATTACCCCGAGTGGAACAAGAAATGTATATTCATGCATTTATTCAAAAATTACCATACCCTTTTAATATGAAAGTACAACAACAATTTTTTGATAAAATAGAAAAACATCAAATAGCTCACAACTTAGGTGGAGCTATATCAATTACACGAGACTTATTAATAGAATTTTGTTTAGAATCTAAATTAAAACACACATTAAAACATCAACATTTAAAAGTATGTTGTGATCAAAATGCAGACGTACCTCAACAATATGGATGTAAACTGAACTATCAACAAAAATATCACCGTAAACATATACGAAAAAACTTTAAACCTAGACATAGAAGGCAATATTATAAAAAATATAGATGGCAAAGATATAAACCCTCTTCTTATCAACCTAAAAAATTTCCTAAATATTTTCGAAAATATAAGTATAATCCTCGCAATAAATCAAAACAAAAATATTGTCCTCAAAAGAAAAAAGATTGTAAATGTTGGTTATGTAAAGAAGAAGGACATTATGCAAATGAATGTCCTAAAAGGAAAGATAAGCAATATAATAAAAAAAATACAAATATTATATTTAGCTCTCAATCATCAATAAGAACCTATTGAACCTGATTATGATACCGATACTTCTTTATACATTTATCAGTCCGAAAATAATTCAAACAATTCATATGAATCAAGCAATCAATCCTCTGAATCAGACACAGAATTCCAATTCAACATTTATTCAAGTACTAGTTCCGAAAATTAATACCACAATTAATGCATATATAGATACAGGAGCTACTATTTGTATAACATCTAGACAACTTCAATTAAAATGGCATAGATTGAATAAACCATTACAAGTAAAAATTGCCGATGTAAGCTTTAATTCCATATGGTATGTTAGTTATTATAATACCATTATTATTGAAAAATATACATTTATTATTCCTTCTATTTATCAAAAAGAATCAGGATTACCCCTTATTATTGGAAATAATTTTCTCAAATTATATAATCCTTTCTGTCAGTATTTACATTATATTACACTTAGAACACCTTTTATCAAAGAAATTAATCAAAAGTCAATCATCTTACATATACCTATCTATCATAATGCTTATTATAAAAAATTACAACTACTAAATGAAAAACTTAATGTTCTACATTTTTATCTACTCAACAATACATCAATACAATTAGAAGTAGACACACTTTTAGATCAAGTATATAGTGAAAATCCCTTAGACCGGCAAAAGAACAATAATACAGAACTCATAGAAATTAATTTAAAGGATCCTCTTCAGGAAATTAATATCAAAAATAATATTCCGTATACTCCTTTAGATGTAAAGGAGTTTACACAAGAATGTAAAGAATTATTAGAAAAAGGATTAATTCTTCCCAGCACAAGTAAACATTCGGCCCTAGCTTTTTACGTTAATAATTCAGCCGAAAAGAAAAGAGGAAAAAGACGCATGGTTATAAATTATCAAAAATTAAATGAAGCAACCATAGGAGATGCTTATAAATTACCACGAAAAGATTATATCATCAACAAACTAAAAGGTCATATTTGGTTTACCACATTAGATGCAAAATCAGGATATTGGCAACTAAGACTTCATGACAATACAAAAGCATTAACTGCATTCACTTGCCCTCTCAAAAACATTGTCAATGGAATGTATTACCATTTGGGTTAAAACAAGCACCTAGTATTTATCAACGCTTTATGGATAACAATTTAGTAGGATTAGAAGACTTTACTTTTGTTTATATAGATGACATTATTATTTATTCGAATCAGGATAAATTAGATCATCTCAAGAAAGTAAAGATCGTATTACAACGTTGTAAAGATAAAGGATTAGTATTAAGTAAAAGAAAAGCTAAAATTGCTCAGCAAACTATTGAATATTTAGGAATACAATTTAATCATCAAGGTTATTTACAATTACAACCTAATATTTTACAAAAATTACAAGATTTTCCTAATCAATTATTAAATAGGAGACAAGTTAAACAATTTTTAGGATTATTAAATTATATATCTGATTAAGGATTTTTGAAAGATTTAGCAAAAGAAAGACGACTTTTACAGAAAAAATGCAGTACTAATCATCAATGGCAACAGACAATCGCTGATACTGAAGCAGTTCAACGACTAAAAACTCTCTGTAAGGATCTTCCTAAACTCTATAATTACCAGACGAATGATCAATTACTAGTCCAGCTGGACACAAGCAATGATATATGGGTAGGTTGCCTTTTGGCAAAACCGCCTAAGCATAAAAAGCACTATCTTTGCAAATACATAAATGGAACATTTAATTCCTCGGAATTAAATTATCCCATTCATGAAAAAGAAGCACTAGCCTGTCTCAAAACATTGAGAAAATGGCGCATTGATTTACTACCAGTGAAATTCACCATAAACACTGATTCTCAATATTTATGTGGATTCACTAAGTATCAATTTACTACAAGCACTAATTATAATCAAGGACGACTCATCCGATGGCAGCTCGAATTAGGTCAGTATCAATTTGATATTCATTATATTAAATCCGCTAATAATTTTCTTGCAGATATATTAACTAGAGAATGGAAGGATTAATATCACAACTCGAAACTACCATTGCATTAAAGGAAGCAGAATTGACTGAATTACAATTACAAAGTATGAATATTCAAGTCCAGACTGAAGCCATTACCAAAGATCTAGAAAGACTCAAACAAACTCTCCTTATGTTCAAACCTAAGGAGCAAACTACTACAAAGCAAACGCCTATCACAAAACCAGTACCAGAAGTTCTTCCTAAAATATCAGTTCTGACCAAAGAACCCCAAACACCAGTAATTGTTCCAGACACTTCTTCTATCATACCTAAAGCATCAGTTTCACTTACAATGAAACCTTCTCTTACAGTATCATCAATAATACCACAAAAGATCGCTGATCAGCAAGAATCAAAGCATTATGTTATTTACAATTGACCTTTTGCAGGTATTTATGACCAATGGCACAAAGCAGCCATTCATATTACTAGCAAAAGCAGCATCATTCATAAAAGTTTCTCCACCAAAGCAGAAGCTGAAAAATCTTATCAAGAATTTCAACATCCATCATTACAACCTCAATATGAAGCAGTTCTTCAAGCACCAACACCATCAGTATCAAAGATGACTCCTTTGGGAAAATCAATAGATATGGAAAGGATTAATTCCGTTCCATCCAAAGCACTACATGAAGAATCCAAACTGTTGACTTCAGAAATATTTTTCGACTGTTTCCAAGCACTCAATCAATGGAACGACGAAATGAAAAAATTTCAGTATTATCCACAGAATCGAGGCAGGTATGGCCCAAAAGCAATCATATTTCTAGGAGCATAACCTTTGACAACATATCTACTATTTCAGAGTGGACTAGCAGATACTATTTACATTCAAGATTTGAAATTACTAGCAGACTTTCGCTCCGGGTTAGTCAATGCCATTAAGCAATATAAGGATTGTTTCGCAAAAGAACGAGAACTCTATATCAAGGTATATAGTAGTTATCCGATCTTTGAAGCAGCCGAAGCAGAAGAAGCAATACATGCAGCCATTAAAGCACCACGGATTATTTTTCTCCAAATTGGAGTTAGTAATCTTCAATACCCACCTATTGATGAAGCACCACAATACGAATTCAATTGGGATTTGATCAACAAGTTCAACCTCAATTGTCTTGAAGGCGTATATACTCAATGTACCAGGATTACCGCAGAATCAATAGTTAAGATTAATTATCTTGGAAATCAGATTCTTATGACCTCAGCATATAAGAATCCAATATTATCCAATGAGCTACAAGTCGTACAAAGATTCCGAGCACCATTTGATGACTTATCAGAATATTTTCAAGATCTGAGTCAAGCATGGAAAGAAGCCATATGCAAGCAGATCCAGGAGTATCCTATGCATCGTTGTAGGAACTGTCCATCATCATCAAAAGCACCAGATGCCCTAGTACTACAGATGACGATCTAGTCATCATTGAAGAATAGTCCGTCGGTAGCTACGGACAAAGCAACAAAGCATCAAATAATGTAGGTCTTTTTCTAAAGACCGTCCATCTGTACATAGTATGTCTTTTCTTTAGAATCTTTTTCTTTATGTCTTGTAAGATGTCTTCTTTAGCATCTTACTTTATTTTACTTTACTTTTTCTTTATGTCCAGGTCAGTCCTTTCCTTTGTTTTACTTTTCTTTATGTCTTCTCTTGTCTCTCCTTTTGATTCTCCTTCTCGTGTATAAATAGAACACTTGGGTGTCTTCCTGAGACACATCAAGAATTATAAAAACCTTCTCTTTCTGAAACTCTCTCTTCGCATTCAAGTCTTCCTTTGACGTTCAAGCGATTCTCCAGAAGTATTAGGTTAGAGATCGTTTATTATAATTTCTTTTTGTCAAATGATAATCTTTTATCAAATTATTATCATTTTCATATTAATCATCATTTGTATTCTTCATAAAATTATTTGCATGATTATTATAGCATTTCTTAAACTCATACAAGTTATCATCATTATTTATAAAATTTTCTCTCGCATTACTCATTTTACTTAAATTATTACTCGTTTTAGCATGCGACCATCATATTTTAATTATAAAAGAGAACTCAAGCAACAGATTAAAAGGTTAGATGCGCAGAAAGCACACTATGAAGACTTAAAAATTAAATATATAGCACGCAACAAGAAAGCCCATGATGTTTATCAAGATCCAAAGTTTCAAGTTCCTACTACTAATCCATTATACGAAGAAGCACAAAATATTATCAAGACAGCAGCTACCATGATGAAACAAGCAGCAGATTTGATTAAGTTTTTAGAGGAAAATATCCAGGAAATAGTATCAGTTCGAAAATACTTTGTATCAAAACTTTCTATCCTTATTGATTAATAAAATGGCTTATTTTGACTATCGCAACCATCTTAAGCAAAGAATAAAATTTTATTTAGAAATCGAAAATGAACAAAAGAAGTTTATTCAACTATATAAAGACCATATTGAATTAGCTAAACAACATAATTGTTCGCAATTATTAATAAATGCACGCATTTTATTAGATCAAACCTTATATATTTATAATTCTGTAAAAGCAGATAGAAAAGAACTTCAACATGACATGGCATTACTTATTGATTAGCATCCACATAATATGACCATTGCATTATCATATTTCTTTAATTATTGTTTATATGCACTCATTTATCAATTATTAATTTATGCATGTTTTATCTTTTATCTACAACCATTATTTCTATTTTTATTTCTTAGTATTATGACAATTCCATCTCACATGATTATATTTTTCTTTGATATTAGTCGTTATTATATAGAAATGACTTTAGATTATTTATGGCGAACTATTTTTCAATTAAATACTAATATAGCTTATATAGTACAAATAAATGATGATGATATTATATTTGATTTCTCTCCTCATGCTGAGTCTGATGACTCTGAGGAAGAAACCGAAGAAGAAGAATTAGAAAGATTAGCTATTATTAGAAATGATATAGATAATATGTATTGTACTGAACATCAATTACTCAATCTGATGAAGAAATAGAAAATGTAGAATTAAATAGCGCAGATTTTGACAATGTAGATGAAGACATTAATTACGATTTAGATTAAATGACTTGTCGTATTTGCCAAGATTTAGATGAAAAAATTCAATCTACCCAACGAATAATCAATCATTATTTAGATCATATAAATTACAATGAAACTCGAATAAATTATCTTACCTTTGTCGGTATTAACCGAATAGGGAGAAGAGTCTATGAAGAACATCTATCAGTTGTACAAGAATTACACTCTCTTTATACCAATCTGTTAGCACAATTAGAACACATTCGATTCATTACCCATCAACAATATCATCAACCAATATGACTTCTACATCTAAAATTTTGGATGTCGATACTTTAGAATTAACCGAATCATTAGGAACTTTTAAAGTTTCCACTTTAATTAATCAAGACAAACAAAAACAAATAGCTAAAGCTCAACTCGATCTTAAAAAAGGAAAAGATATTCATAAATCAACATTAAAACAAATTTTTAATAGACAATATGAGACGACCTATGAACAATTGCCTTCCCCAGCTAATCTAGCTGCGCTAAACAACGCCAAGGCCAATCTGATTCTGAGAGAACGGGAACGTGATGATTTTCTGCTTCAAACTCGAATCCGTTGGTGTAAGGAGGGTGATGCGAACAGTGCTTTCTTTCATGCTTCCTTACGTGAAAAACGATCTTTTCTGGGCATCCATTCCATAAAAGCAGCTGACGGTCGGTGGCTAGATACCCCTTCTGACATCTCGGCTGAGGCAATCAATTTCTTCCAATAGTTACTTTGTCAAGACTATGACATAGATGAAAACTCAACCGCTCGTTTGCTCGATTTCATCCCTCCGCTAGTTGTTGAGGCGGATAACGCCACTTTGCTGCGAGCGCTTACTTATGATGAAGTAAAAGATGCGGTAATGGGTCTCTCCTCACATAGTACACCTGGTATAGATGGGTTTTGCGGTTCTTTTTATCACAACTGTTGGTCTATTATCAAGGCTGATCTCTTCAATGCTTGTGTTGAGTATATGTCGGGGGTTCCGCTTCCGAGATCCATAGCAACTGTTCTCATTATTCTCCTTCCAAAACAGCAACATATTACCTCTTTTACAGATTTTCGGCCCATTAGTTTATGCAATTTTATTGGCAAGATCTTCACCAAACTCATGACGGAAAGAGTGAAACCAATTCTGGCCAAGTTAATCTCTCCGGTACAGTCGGGCTTCTTAGCAGGGCGAGACATTGTAGACAATATATTATTGGCCCAGGACCTAACACGTTTCTTGGATTATCCGGCGAGGGGTGGTAATGTGATCCTCAAATTGGATATGATGAAAGCTTTTGATCGAGTGTCTTGGGCTTTTCTGGTCAAAATTCTCCGTAAATTTGGTTTTTGTGAAGCTTTCATACATCTGATTATGGGCAGTTTGCATGCCAGTTGGTTTTCAATTCTGCTGAATGGCAGCCCTGTTGGGTTTTTCCAAGCTTCAAGGGGTGTGAAGCAGGGAGACCCACTTTCCCCTTATTTATTCATAATTGTATCTGAAGCTTTATCCAGGGGAATGAATGCTTTTGTACAAGCAGGCAGAATTCAACCATATGGTCTTCCAAGAGGCGCTCTAGCAGTAACTCACTTAGCATATGCTGATGATACGATTTTCTTCCTTCGTGGCGACAAACGCTCAATGGAGCAATTTATGCTATTGATAGAGGATTATGAGCTTGCAACTGGTCAGAAAGTTAATAAGTCCAAAAGCTGTTTTATTCGATCTGAGAGTCTGGCCTCACCAAGAGTGGAACTCTCTCGTACTATTTTACAAATGGTGCCGGGCTGTCTGCCCATATTTTATCTTGGATCTCCTCTTTATCAGGGCCGAAAAATAGAACGAATTTTTAGGTTCATCGTAGAGCGAGTAGCGACAAAAGTCGGCAACTGGAAACACAAATTGTTATCGCTTGGAGGCCGTCTCATTTTGATAAAACATGTACTCTCTTCTTTACCGTTGCATATAATGTCGGCGATGGTCCCTCCTAAATCTGTATTGGGCCAAATTACGCGGATTTTTCAACGGTTTTTTTGGGGCAGCACCACTGAAATATCCAAACGACATTGGCGATCTTGGGCGAGAATGGCAATGCCGGTAAATGAAAACGATTTAGGTTTCCGGAAGTTAGAAGATGTGGTCAAGGCTTACACGATCAAATTATGGTGGCAGTTTAAAAATGGAATTGGTAACTGGGTCTGTTTCATCTCCTCTTTGTCTACTTCCTGGAAGCAGAAAACTAGCTGGCGAAGACTTCTTTCTGTTGATAGACTTGTCTGTAATCAAGTCCATCTTTGCATCCGAAATGGCTCCTCGAATTTTTGGGATGATAACTGGTCTGGTTTGGGCCTATTTCGGCATATGGATGATGAGCAACAATTCCCTTTTCCTCTAATAACGGTTGCTGAATTTATCCGAAATAGAGATTAGTGTTTACCTCTCATTACAAATCATCTGACTGATGCACAATTTCAAGCGTTGAATGCTTTACCTTCTGTTTTGACAGATGTACCAGATCGTGTGTTTTGGAAGCTTACATCTACGGGTTTATTTTCATTGGCAACCGCATATGACTTTGTTCGGTTTCGTGCTCCCATCTCTTCTGTGGCAAAATTTCTATGGTCTAAGTTGCTGCCTAAGAAAATCTCAATATTTGTTTGGAAATTTTGGAACTCACTCTTGCCTCTTCCTGATTTCTTGGTTGGTATTGGCTTTGTCTTGTATCCTACTATTTGTTGCTTTTGCCGCTCAGGTCCTGAGACTTGTGCCCACTCCTTCTATTATTGTCCTGTGGTGTTGAAAATTAGGGATCATTTTGCTTCCTTGCTGGAAATAATTATCCCACATTTTCATAGCTTGTGGCCGATGTTTTTGTATTGGTGCCGCTTGGGTAGTTCTTCATCTCTTCGTCAAACGATCATCTCAATAATACCTTCCCTTATCCTGTGGGAGGTTTGGAAATCCAGTAATAATTTTGTTTTCGACAACATAAGACCAAATAAGCTGCTTATCATCAAAGCTGTGCATCGACAACTTACTGGGATTTTGTTAGCTCACCGTCCGATACTAAGGGATTTCCATGATCGTCGTTTTGTTGAACGTAATTTCAACTGTCCGATACAGCCATCGAGGAAGCAGCAGATTCACCTGGTATGTTGGAGACCCCCTGATTTTGATGTTATGGTTTTGAATACAGACGGTTCATCGCTTGGCAACCCAGGAAGGTCTGGTTGGGGTTTTATTGTAAGATTTTCGACAGGTTTTTTCTTCTATGCTGAGGCTTTTTATATGGGAACCTCAAGCAGCACGAAAATGGAATTGGAGGCTATTATTAACGGTTTACGATTTTGCAATGCTTATGGATTCACTGGAACGCAAATTCAAACCGATAACGCGGCAATTATGGCTTTATTACATAAGAATGGAGGTTGGCCATGGCAATTCTACACTGAATTTCAAACTATTAAGGATATGATGATTGTTTCTTCTTCTTTGATTTTACATGTTTACCGCGAGGTAAATACTGTTGCTGATTACCTGTCCAGAATTGGCTCATCTGGGATCTCGACTCAATTTCGCCAAGAGGAAGACTTGCCGTTGATTGTTCGCGGAACTTTGCTCTTAGAACGAACTGCTACTCCCTACATCCGTATCAGATGAATTTTTTTCTTTAATATTGTCAATATTTGTACTTGGCCTGAATCTGTGGAGGTTTTCTTGCCGGATTCTTTCCTTCACAGCGCCATAGTGAACCGAGCAATAGGATGTCGATCCCATTACTCGCTATTAATAAAATGGTTTTAATTTCGGCAAAAAAATAAGTTTATACTAATGTTTGTACTTTTCTTAACGTCTCCTGAATGCAACGCTACTAATTTATCTACATTTAACGCTACTAATTTATGTAACGACTCCAATTTATTCTATTGACCTTTATCAAACATTAATTACTTCTTGATTAAAAATTCTGACACAAATCTTAAAATTAATCAACTAAAAGGCCTACAAATTCTCAAATCAATAAATTTAGGTATTGTCTGCAACATTTATTAGAAACATATGAACCCAATTAATAAATAACTCATGTGAATTGCATGTGCATGTTATTATTAATGCTATTATTATTAATTATTAAGTAGCTCACTTAAGTTCTTCTTCTTTTTCTCCATAACCTTGTTCTATGGTGATTCCTCCGGCTTCCTCTTTTTCTCTACCATCGGCTTCTTCTCTTCTTCTTTTTATAGTTATGAGTTATTATTATCATTTCTCATAATGAAACCGCTTTGATTTTGTCGCCATTGACCTCTCCTTCTTACTAACTTCTAGATTTGTATATTTTCCTAACCTATGTGATTTGAGTTTTAATTGCTATAATTTCTTTTGTTCAATGTGTAGGTAGATATACAAGTAGCAGTAGTCAATGTTAAAGACAAATCTCATTGTCACTTGAAAATGGAAAATGTCAATAAAGGCTACGTTTTTGGCTGAAGGAAGCTTATCACACTTGTTGATATAGGAAAAAATGGTAAGAATCATTTGTTATTTGCTAAGTGAATGCAGTTTTGTATGTTTCAATATCGTAGTTGTATGAGATTTATCATTTGGCAGGCAATGTTAGTAGCCAAACACTAGCTTTTCAATGCATCTACATAGAGTCACGTCAGGTAGATAGTGCTAATTTGCTTGATGAAGAAGGTAACTGTTTCCTGTTCTTATGTTCAGTTGAAATGTATACAGTTTTAGTTACGTCATGTCTGCACGATTGGAATTTTTAGATCTTATGTTAAAGAGGAATACTGTCCAAAAATTGCAACATTTTTCATCTTATTTACAGCATTCATTAATGACTCTTTATTTAATTAGTCTTAAGTTTTTCTACGGCTTATGATTCTTCTGTTCATGATTCTTGGCATATATGCATGTTTTTAGTTTGATGCCCTGACTCACTCCATCTGGTAAGATTTGACATTCCTATCAATTTTGTGATGCCTAATTTTTTTATGCATCTTTTAGTATCATATATATATATATATGAGTTATGGAAATTTATTTGTGCATTTGTCGACATACAATTTTGTTGGTCGCAACTGCATATTTATGTTAAATACTTGTTGTTGATATTTCTATCTAGTGATGTATTACAATATTTGACTGATGGAAAATATACATCCACTTGAGTATTGCGCCTAAGGTAAAATGTTAGCCCCAAAATTTTTTTTATTTAATTAAGCATGATTAGAGTAATTAAGTAAGTTAAGTTAGCATAAAGTAACTTGACATTAATTAGTTTGAGT
>JANIHY010000208.1:32175785-32192102 GCA_027479065.1 Erythroxylum brevipes
TTGTTTCTGACTTCACAAAGACTTTGATTGAACGTAACTTCAAAACCAGAATCACACAATTGACTGACACTAATCAAATTGTGTTTCAGACCATCAACAAGCAGCACATTATCAATGCATGCAAAGGAATCTTTACCTATTTTACCGATTCCAATTATCTTGCCCTGCTGGTTGTCTCCGAAAGTTACCGATCCTCCCTTCTTATACTGAAGATCTAGGAACATAGACCTTCTTCC
The DNA here is from genome assembly GCA_027479065.1 of Erythroxylum brevipes. Classification (NCBI taxonomy): domain Eukaryota; kingdom Viridiplantae; phylum Streptophyta; class Magnoliopsida; order Malpighiales; family Erythroxylaceae; genus Erythroxylum; species Erythroxylum brevipes. The sequence goes on from JANIHY010000208.1 coordinate 32,176,022, forward strand.
CGTCATGTGTCGCGAGCATCCACTGTCTAAATACCAATGGTGCTTGCTGCCTCTTCCAAGGAAGGATATCTGCAGGAGATACTATTTTATTCTTTGGTACCCATATTTTCTTGGGTCCTTTTGAGTTAGTAAAATGCACAGAATGATAATGATGCATTTTATAAGATTGTTGATGAAATTGTTGGAACTTCTTTTTCTGAAAGAAAAAGTTCTTTTTTGTTGAGACCTTTCTTTAGTAAACCATAATCCAGTTTTATCACTCGGATGTCTACATTTTCCTAATATCTCATTCATTTTCTTCGTACTTTCAGTGAAACTCGCTAGATCATTTGAAAGATTCTTAATCCTAAGCTTCAACTGATTGATCTCTTCATATCTATCTACAAATTTCTTTTTTTGACTTTCCTCTACTTGCTTTTTCAAGCAGGTATTCTCTCTTTCTATCTCTTGTGTATGTTTGAGGTTTTCTACATACTTTTTCTTTAACAGTTTGTACTGTTTTAGAATAGAATGAGAATCTTTTAGTAGTTCGAATATGCATTATGCAAGTCATCATATTTAGAAGTTACCTCCTCATCACTTTCCTCTTTGACTACTAGGTAAATATTTGCATGTTCTGATGTTTCGGAGCTTGTATCTGATTCAGATGAATCTAGATCCTCCCAAGTTGCCATCATTTTTTCTTTCCTTCTCTACTCTTCTTTGGTTTCTTCTTTAGAGTTGGACAGTCAGACTTGCAATGTCCTGTTTTGTTGCACTCGTAGCATATGATGGAAGTCTTCTTTATCTTTCCATCATCGTTTCCATTCTTTTTGAGGAATTGGTTTCCTTTGTACTTTTTCTTCTACATCCGTCGGATCTTTCTGGAAATGAAAGATAGCTCGTCATCTTCATCACTGGACTCCTGTTCTGACTCACTGGAATCATCTTTCTTCGATTCTTCAATCTTTAGTGCTTTTGATGAATTCCTCTTCCTTTGAATCTTGTGATTCTTTTGTTCAGCCTTCAGTGTTATCGACTTGTCCCGTTTGGGCTTGTCTTTAGCATCAAGCTCAACTTCATGTATTTTCAACGATCTAAGCAGTTCGTTAAGCTTTAATACGGTTAAATCCTTGGCTTCCTGTACAGCAGTAACCTTTGGTCTCCACCTCCTTGGTAGACTCCTTAGGATCTTACTAACATGGTCTTGGTCGTCATAAGTTCTTCCAAGAGCTTTTAGTCCGTTGACAATTGTTTGAAATCTTCCAAAAGTTTGATCAGTAGATAAACAACTGCATTCTGTCTTTCCAATAGTGGTAGTCTTCTCCGTTAAACACTGGAGGTCTAGTGACTGAGGCACGTTTCGCTATGTATGTATGTGATTCTGCCATAATCTTTAATCCACACGTTGTTAATGTGATACTTGGACACCAAGTTTTGATACCAACTGAAGTGAATCACACGTTAATACAAGACTTATTATACGATGTATAAATGCACAAGAAGGGGGGTTGAATTGTGATGATTACTAGAATTGTTTCTCCTTCTCCCAAAAACACATATTTAAAGTGCTCTGGTAATAGCTTCAATTCAAATGTAGGAGCATTCACAACCGAAGGTAGAGATTTCATATGATAGGCAATTGAATATTTGGAAACACATACCTTGTTGACATCAATTGCAGTTATTGCAATGCTGACACAATTTCTTCCATCTCATCTATAATGAATAAGTTAGGATTTTGCAAAGTGTTTTCCTATAAACTCATGCAAAGAATGACTTCTAACTTATATTTACCTTCCATATCAAAAATTTCTTAAGACAAGCGATCAATGACATGAATTGATAAAATAGAATGAACATCACTAGGTATCTCATTGCTTCAAAAATATTCAAGTGAACAATTTTACCATCGAATTCCTTAGTCAATATTCCTTCACCCACACCAATCTTTTTCTTTGATGTCTTTAAAAATGGTCGACCCAGAAGAATTGGTGCAGAATTAGATAAAGGTTCCCCCTCTGTATTTGACACATTAAAGTTATTTGAAAAAATCAATTCGTTAATCTACACTAAAACATCCTCTATAACCCCTTTAGGATAAGCATTAGATCTATCATTTAATTGAATTATAACACATATTTCTTTCAAAGATCCCAAATTCAACGAAGTGTAATAGCAATAAGGCATGACATTAATTGATGCTCCTAAATCCAACATTGCCTTTTCAAATTTAGTATCACTTATTTTGTAGGGAATTGTAAACGTGCCTAGATCCTTACACTTTAGGAGAAGCTTTCTTTAAATGATTATGAACACGTTTTCCCCCGTACTCACTTTATCATCACCTCTTAGTTCCCTTTTGGACTAATTCCGTGATGAATTTGGCATATCATGGAACTTGCTTTATGGAATCAATTAGAGGTATGTTCACCTCTACATTCTTGAAAATTTCCAAAATCTCCTTATCTTGATCCTCTTTCTTTGATTTAGCAAACTTATTAGGAAAATAAGGCAAATTTTTACTAAAATTTTTAACCATGGGAGATTGAAAATTTACCTTAGTTCCCTTTCTAGCTTCTCTTAGAGACACTTCAACTCCCTTTTCAATTCGTTATCATCACCAACAACAGAAGTCTTATGTGGTGCCTCTAGTTCTTTACCATTTATTAATATGATAACACATATAGTGCGACTTGTCAGATATATTGCGTCATACGGAATTTCCCCATTCTCTCTCCCAATCGAGATATCCTTTATTTCGCCCAAAAAAGTTGGATTAAATCATCCAAAATTTGGAGCGTGAAGTACAATGAAGTACAATTAGATTTATGCTTTGGGGGTATCAAAATGAATATAATTTTGAATATTGTATTCATTTTTGGTTGGTTTATTATTCTCTTTCGATTCATAATCGTTTGAGAAGTAAGTTTACCTGAGTTCTAATTTTCTAATCAGTTCACAGTAGTAGCTACATGACTCAATTGATTCTCCATATTCTGAAAGCTAGCTCTTGTTTGTTGTTGAAATGTTTTCATCTTTAATTTCAATAAAGGTTGATATGTGTTTAATTGTTGATATATTTAATCATTTATAATTAGCAATTATTGAAATAAAAATGCTTAAGATACTCACTTTAATTCATATATGATTTTAGGTATAATTTGGGAGTAAAGAAATTAAAGTGAGTTAGAAGAATTATATTTCGATCAATTTTAGAAGATTTATTTTTGCTTGTCTTCATAAAGGAAGAGAGAAAAAAGGAAAAAAGAAAGGAAAAAATGGCCAATCTTGGAAGCCAACTGCACAAAATGACAGCAGATAATGTACAAAATGGTAGCACCAACAAAGTAAAATAGCAAGGAACACTATCTACGAAATCCAAACATACAGACGTCCTGCGTAATGTGGATAGTTGCATTAAACGCAGTTGTAGGAGATGTTTTACTCAAATTGCATAAGGGCTGTAGAAAGTTTTAAAATAGTTGCTATGTTTATTTGTCTAATCATGCTACAATAGAGGGTAGCTACAGGTGAGGCTTGCATGGGAGGCGTGAGTCTTCGGTGACAACTGTGAGAGGAGAGCTAGCGTGAAGAGCAGCATTAGCGCAATGGACTGCGTTTAACGCAATGAGAGCAGCCGAAGGGATCTTTGATAGGGTAATTAATGGGGGCTAAAATATTTTCCAAAAAAGAGACCCATAGAAAGGTGTCGTCCTAATGCTGGCTCAGAGGTGACATTGAAGCCGACGACCCTGGTTAAGTATTTTCTTTATTATTTTGTTGTTTCTTTTTCTCATTGGAAATTGATCGTGTTATGCTATCTTAATTGAATTAGGTTTTGTGTATGGATAATCATATTTTCATTATTTTTCAGTTATTTGTGTATAAACCTATTGGGTATTGTAAGATGATGATTTTAATGCATTCATTGAATCGTTAATTATACACCCATTGCTATAATTTCAATATAATCCATAATTGTTATGTTGAAATTCATGTGTATTGACTAATGATTTACAATCATTAGGGATAACATGACCTAAGTTAAATGACATATCGTGTGTTATTGTTGCCTTGATTAATCAATTTTCCTTATTCGTAATGCTACTACCTAATTAAATCTAGAGATTGTATCCTAGGTTAATAGTTGGTTAGGTTTAATTAACGATCGTATCTTGATTAAACAAAACCTAAGGAAAAACTCGGGTTAATTGTTAACCTTGGATTAATAGTTGTTAGGAGAGGTTAAAGAAAAACAAATTAATATAATATGCTTAATTAGGGTATAGGTCGAGATTGAACCAAAGAACCTGGTCCTCACAGAATTTCCCACTTTTATCATTTTTTGCATGTTTTCTTTAATTTGTTTTTATTGGTTAGTTTCATTTTATTTTCTTCTTTCAAAATCCAAACCCCCTGTTAAACCTAAACACCAGTTAATTTCATTTCATAAACTTTACATACACTCTTTGTGGGATCGACCTAGACTCACCACTGCTACAGTAGTAGTCTAGTTATTTTGTTTTGACTATTGTAATGATGCATGGTCAATTTTGGTGCCATTGTTGGGGAGTGTAGTGTTTTAGTTTTTGTTTATGATTTAATTGGTATTTTATATATATTTTTTCGTAATTGATTTCTTTTCAGTTATTTTGTGATCTTTTCATTTTTTATTTCGTGTTTTAAAAAAATTTGATATGGATGGAAGTAATTTCTTTTATAACTCATATTCTCAATCTTATAACAATATTTGGACTGATCAACCTATCTTTTATTATAGATGGAATAATCATCAGAATTATTTCTATGATAGTTTTCAGGATGCATAGCAATTCTCATACAGACCAGAAGCTTCCTATCATGACTCCAGTCTATCTCTAGAAGACTTGAATAATATTTTGAAAGCTAATGCTTTACAAATGTATCAGAATACTCTACAATTCTAGAAAGATGGAGGGCAATTTCCAAGAAACATATGATCTAACACCTAAGATTCAGAGAGCAACATGATTCAGGTCCATCTTTAAAAGAACTTGTTAAGAATCTTGCTACTAACAATTTAAAATTTCAACAGGATATACAGCAGCAGTTGCAAGAATTCTGACAAGAGACAAAAACAAGTCAATAAAGGATGGAACACCTAATGTGTCAGATAGTAATAAAGATTAATCACCTAGAATCGCAAAGCGAAGAAGACCAACCGTATCAACCCGAGGTGTACCCAATGGACATTTATGTGGAAACATTGCAAAGTGATAAGAAGTTTGAGATTTTGAGGTCAACCATCAATGAATTTTTTGCGTCAAAGAAGTGGAGAAGGAGCTCGAAACTGAAAAGGACATATCTTTTAGCTTGGATGTAAGTACTGAGTCTATGATTAATTTTGAAACTAACTATTTACCTTTACATAATAGATTGGAGGAATTAAATGATAAAGAAAAAGGTGAAGAGATGTTTGAAATATTTTCGAAGTGTATGGACTCGGTCAGGATCGAGAGTCTGAGGAGAGGGAAGATGTTGAATGAGGATAATGATCAACTAAGGCCCTAGCCAGAGCAACCTCGCGTGGAAATGGCGTTAACTGTAATACCTGAAGATCACAATTTTGTCACGTGAGGAGAAGTAGGAGTCGAGCCAGCGACCCTAAACAAAGGAACTTCTTGGGAGGCAACCTAAGAGAAGTAAATTTCTTTTCCTTTACATTTTTACATTACTTTTTTATACGCATGTTTGTTTTTTGAATTTGTTTGTTTTACTTGTTTCTAAGTTTTTAATCAAAATGTGAAAGAACAAAACAAATGAAACAAACATTTTCTCATTTTCTATTGCTTTTGGGATTATATAATGACAATTAGAGTGTGAATCCACTAGAAAATTTCATAGAAACTTTAGCATGTACTTTTGCTTTTATGATTGGTCGATATGAATTATCGTTAGAAGAGTAGTGGCTAATGGTAGACAAAGCCGGTGAGATTTTGAGCTTTAGTTGACTGACACATTCATATCAGTCTCATTGCCTTTTGATAATGTGTGGCCTTCATGACATGTACATCCCAATTTTGCATTGAATTTCTATTCGAGATCACATTTTTATCACTTGCATTAACATGGACATGATTAGGCATTCTTTGTTTTTCATAAACTACATTAACAAAATAACCTATCCTATTGACATGACTTTTCCCTTGGTAAATCCCTTTGAACTTTAGTCCTACCCAAGTCATAAAGCTAGTGGAAAATTTGTGATTCGGTGAGTTTGTGGATGCATAAAAGTATAACTGTGGGGGTGTACATGTGTTTGGGTTAGTTAATGTTGGGATATTTTATTATGTCTTACCTTTGAATTTCCCATGAAGATGTAGTTTGTTTAAACTTTTATAAGGAAAACAATGAAAGAAAATAGAAAAGCAAAGAAAGAAAAGAAAGAAAGAAGAGAAAAAAGGAAAGAAAGTAAAGAAAGGAAAAGAACAGAAAATGAAAAAGAAAAAGAAAAAGAATAAAAAATTGTTTAAAATAAATGTATCAAAGAGGAATTGCATATGTGTTGAAAATTTGTTTATGGCTTATGCATCTTCCTAGAGTTGTAATGAATGTGTTATTTGAGTATGTTGAATATGAGGTATATGTTGGCTTGGAAGGTTCACTTTTGTGATTTCAATGTATTGTTGGCATAAATTGTATGAGTGATTCCTTCATATTGATATATGCTTCATGTGATTTGTGTATGAGAGTTAAATAGGGTGGTGAAATATAAATGTTGCATTTGTCATAGCTGTCGGTACCCAGTTTTTGATGAGTGTTGCTTTGTTTCACTAGCTTTGGTGACTTTCACGCCACTTGACCCAAATATATCTCACCTTACCTTTTCCCACATTACAACCCTAAAAAGTCCTTTGATTCTTGATTTTGCACATGCATATTAGTGGTGGAGAAAAGAAATGATATGCAAAGTTATAGATTGTAATGATCATTAATGGTGTTAAGTGTACCCATAAATATATTTTAGTTAAACATATTTTCAGAGTCTACCATTAGATGGCTTAGTTTTTCAAGATGATGAATGTTGATTTATCATGAGTAAAAACTTGAAATGTTGACATCTTGTTATGATTTTTGAAAGTCACTCATCTTTACTTATGATTATATATTCTTTTAACATATGGGAAATGAGTAAATGCTTTGGGTTGTTGAGCTTAATTGACAAAAGCTAAGTATGGGGGGAAATTGATATGTGTTTAATTGTTGATATATTTAATCATTTACACTTAGTGATAATTGACACGAAAATGTTTAAGATACTTACTTTAATTCATATATGATTTTAGGTATAATTTAGGAGCAAAGAAATTAAAGTGAGTCAGAAACATTATATTTGGGTCATTTTTTGAAGATTTATTTTTGCATGTCTTCATAGAGAAAGAGGAAAAAAGAAAAAAAGACAAGAAAAAGTGGTCAATCTTGGAAACCAACAACATAAAACGACAACAGATAATGCACAAAACGGTAGCACCAACAGAGTAAAACAGTAAGGAACGTTGTCTGTGAAACGCAGACAACGCAGATGTCCTGTGTAATGTAGACGATGCCTACGTAATGCAAACAATCGCTGCTTTTAACGCAGACAATTGTGTTAAACATAGCGTGTAGGAGGCATTTTACTCAAAACACATAAGGGCCATAGAAGGTTTTAAAAGAGTTGCGATGTTCATTTGTCTAATTAAGCTATAGTAGAGGAAAGCTATAGGTGAGGCTTATGTGGAGGTGTGAGTCTTCGATGAGAGTTGCGAGAGGAGAGCTGGTGTGAAGGGTAGCATGAGCTGCTTCCAGCATAGTGGACTACATTTAACGCAGTGAGAGTAGCCCAAGGGGTCTTTGGTAGGATTATTAATAGGGGTTGAAATATTTTTCCAAAAGAGACTCATGGAAGGGTGACATCTCGACGTTGGTTCAAAGGCGACATCGATGCCGACAACTTGGGTTAAGGATTTTTATTATTTTTTTCTCTTATTAGAAATTGATTGTGTTATCCTATCTTAGTTGAATTATTTTTTTATGGATAATAATATTTTCGTTATTATCCGTTTATTTGTGTATAAACCCATTGGGTATTGTGAGATGATGATTTTAATGTGTTCATTGAATTGTTAATTGCAAACTCATTGCTAGAATTTCAACATAATTTGTAATTGTTATGTTGAAATTCATGTGTAGCGACTAATGATTCATAATCATTAGGGATAACATAACTTAGGTTAAATGACGCATTGCATGTTGTTGTTTCCTTGATTAATCAGTTTTTCTAATTTGTAATGCTACTGCCTAATTAAATCTAGAGATTGTATCCTAGGTTATTAGTTGGATAGGTTTAATTAATGATCGTATCATGATTAAACAAAACCTAAGGGAAAACTCGGGTTAATTTTTAACCCACAATTAATAGTTGGCATGAGAGGTTAATGAAAAACAAATTAATGAAATATGCTTAATTAGAGTATAGGCCGATATTGAACCAAAGAATTGGATCCTTATCGAATTCCCCACTTTTATCATTTTTTGGATGTTTTTTTAATTATTTTTATTAGTTAGTTTCATTTTATTTTCTTCTTTCAAAATCCAAACCCCCCGTTAAACCTAAACACCAGTTAATTTGAATTTATAAACTTTATATACACTCCCTATGGGATCGACCTAGACTGACCACTGCTATAGTAGTATTCTAGTATTTTATTTTAACTAGCATAACGACGCATAGTCAAATTCCATATTAGTTGGATGTCCTACCTTTGTGCAAATTCCATAAACCTTGACTTGTTGAGCACCATTTGAAGTCATTTGTCATACTAAAGATGTCAACCTAACTATCTGTTGCTCCAATGCGGCATTGCTAGCTTCACTGACTTTCAATGTTCTTAGTTCCTCTCGAATGTTGAACTGTTGAGAGTTAGCAACCATGTTGGAAATTAGATTTCTAACTTCAATGGGTGTCTTATCTACCAATGCACCCCCATTTGTTACATCTATTATATTTCTATATTTTGGTAGAAACCCCTTATAAATATATTGGATTAAGAGTTGTTTAATGATTTGATGGTAAGGACAGCTAGCACACAGCCTCTTGAAACACTTCCAATACTCATATAAAGTCTCCCCATGGTGATATCGAATTGAACATATTTCTTTTTAAATAATCATAGCTCAAGAAGTAGGGAAGTACTTCTTCGAAAAAAAGTCTCTGCATCTTATTTCAAGTAGTGTTGATTTAAATGGAAAGTAGTAATGTCAATCCTTAGTGATGTTCCCCAATAAGAATGGGAATGTTCTCAACATGATCTGCTCTTTTTATATCCCAGTTGGCTTCATGCTAGAAAAACTTATATGGAACTCTTTAAGGTGCTTATGAGAATCTTCACTTGGCATACTAATCGTGGTTTGGTTATGTGTAAGTTTTAATTATTAACCCTCGATAACTCGTAAGCACAAAGTTCATTAGTGTAGTACCAAAGGTGTCGATCCCAAAAGGAGGGAACTAATTTAATCCTAAAAGAAACAAATAAAAGAAATTTAAAATGTAGCAAAACTAATACAAGAATTTAATTCAATCAATCAAATTAAGGATTAAACATGAAAATACTAATTACTAAGCAATTATAACGTACCTAAATTTAGCTATTCTTAATGTTAACCTAACTGATTATCAATTATTGGATTGTTGGTTCTAAACTATCCTAGGTTGATTACTCTTTCTCTAGTTATAACCATTAACCTAAACCATAAACCCTAATCAAATTATGAAATTGCAATCTCTCAATTTACATCCTATCAAAAACCCTAATTAACTCTAACATTCTTTAATAAACTATTGGAAACCTATGCAAGATCTCTCTTAACACAAATTTTGGATATAATTTAATTCTTGTTAGTCCAATTTAATCATTTTTTATTCTATTCACACTCTCTATTTATTATCGAATTATGCACTCAAAAAATCAAACCATAATAATATCTAATAAACACATAAACAATCATATTCTCATTAATTTAAAAATAAAATTCCAAAGGTGAGTTTAGCACGTCCTCGACATTCTAGATCCTATCATCAACTATTCAATCTAATTCTATACAATGATAAAACTAAAAATAACAGGAAATACAATCTAAAATGGATGATAGGAGGCAGTGACATCTAGAAATCTCCTGCTCTGGGAAGTACTTCAAATCAGCTTCTTCTCTTCATTTATCTCTCGATGATTTCTCTCTAGGGTTTCTTAAGGTGGCTAGTGCAAAAGCTCCCTCTCTGCCTCTTTTGTTATTCTTTGAATATCCTCTTGTATTTTGGGTAACCCAAGGGTTTTCTAGGGTCCAAAATATCCCTCAAAACTTGATGTTCTTGAGTGTTTGTGCATCTTCCCAATGTAGGCCACAACCATAGCCCTACAAACCACAATCGTGGGCCATTCCTTGGGCTTCTGTCACAATTGTGGCATGTAGGCCACGATCGTAGGCCAAATTTGATGATTCTATCACGATTGTGGCCTGGCATACTATGATCGTGGGCCATTATTTTGGCTTGAATATCTGCAAAACTCCTTCGTTCTTCGATGTTAACCCTAAAACACTAATAAACACATCAAGGTGCCTCAGAAATATAATATTTAAGCTCAAAGACTTGTACTAACCCATAAAATACTTAAAACATAAATAATTAACATACTAACACAATTCTAACTTAAACACATACTTAATGATTGAATTATAGCTAAACACATATCAAACTATACCTTAAAACACGATGCAATTTACACTTATCAACATCCCTAAACTTAAATATTTCCTTGTCCTCAAGCAAAAAAAACGACAAACAACACAAAATCACAGAGTACGTAATGCAATAATGAGACAATAGCTTCAACTTCATGAAATAAATTTAACTTTAAACATAATCATTTAAATAATTCCAAATCATTAACATGCAAAATCCACGTCTAGGTGCTTTAGACCAAGTATACATATTAATGAAAACTTAAATGTTAAGTTTATTAAACCCTTTCAATTGTACACATACATTAATAATTATTTGTCCCTTTAAACTTTGTAACTAATCTTAAGTATGTTTTCATAAAAAGTCAAACTACTTACAAGTTTGGTAGGTTTTATTAAAAACCATTTTTTATTTACTTTTTGTGGACATAGATCTAGTCTTTTTACATGGAGGCAAACACACTTAGTTGAGAGACTTAAAATTACAAATAAATATGACAATTTAGAGGGTGATAAACTAACACTGAATCCTAATTAACTTGCATATTTTAGCCAAAGAACCCAAATTACTAATTTCGCAAGCTAATGACTCTTCATAACCTAATAAATTATGTTCAAAATTAAATCAATTTCAATCCATCTAAGCCTTCAACATATTCACACAATTCACAAAATGCAACCTAACAAATTATCATAGAATATGCAAAATTCACGCTCAAAGTATCGATGCCTTCAGCCTGGAAGTAAAAAAAGGGTTAGAAACAGAGCCTCACGGTGATGTAGGTGGGGATGGTGTTGGAGGTGGCAGTTGGATGCCTTCAGCCTGGAAGTATCGATGAATTCAGTGTATATCTTAGCTCTGATGTCTTTATGTCTAGGCTATCTCCTTCATCCTTCTAGAGTTCTCCACAAGTGTATCAGTACTTACCTTGCTATTTACAAAGATTACATCAAGCACTTTCTTCCAACCAGGTTCTTTTATGTCTTCTTACTTTTTGAACTCCTCTCTAGTTGAGTCCTCTTCTACCTATTGAGGCGGCGTTATACTAGAACTTGCCTATCTAGCCCTGATCTTCACATGAGTCTTTCGATTGATGTCCCAAAGTTTCATGTTATGGGACTTTAGGATTTCAGCATGCCATAAGTGATGGTGATTTAGAAAATCTAGGAGGTAGACAGTTAAACCACTACATCCATGCCATAGTAGTCAACAATGGCACAAACCAAGTACCCCATACCCATATTGTTGCTTCTCTTACACAGAGTCGCAATAATAACTTTCAACATATGTGTGGCACTGCACACTGAGATTCTATGATCCATGCACCACAATCGAAAAAGTTCATTTGTTAAGACCTTGTTGGTTTTTGATTTGTCAAAAACCAATTAACACATGAATTTATTCAGTAATAAGGGCTCACGGGTTCGTATAATGTTGTCATAGGCATTATTAGTATTGAATTGCTCTAACCCAGTGAGCTCGTTCCAATAAAAAAAAGCACGAAAATCATCGTGTTGATCGATAATGGAAGATTCAGAAAAACTGTAAATATCACACATGATTTAAATATTCAACTCATAAGTTTGTCCTCGAAACCTAAACCACATTTCCTTAGGGTTACTAGGTTTGAAATGAAGGGAAGTGAAGAATTCGAGAGTGAGCTCCTGGTAGACAAGATATTGGAAGTGTATAAACTTAGCCCACTGAATTCTTTTTGTTAGATTCTCTACCCTATCTCACAATTCTAGTCTATCAAGCATATTAAAATAAAAATATTTCAAGACTACTATCTATTTAACATTAAGGGATTGGAAACCAAGACCTTCCTCTTCTATTTAGATTGGTAAGGGTGCTCTAAAATTCGTTTCCCTATTCCTTCACCCTTGACCCAAGACTTGATTTCTTCCCGATGATTGATTATGCTTCACTAACTGCTTAATGCACGTCTTACTGGGTTACAAGTAGGTGGAAATTTGGAATTTGGTTAGAGAGAAGTGAGAGTGTTTGGAGGTTCTAAACTTAGAGAGATAAAGTTAAAATAAAAATGAGTGAAAAAATGAAGTATGTAGTGAATATATAAGTGAAGGAAGGGTAAAACGGTAAAAATTTTATCTAAAAATTGAGTGGACAATTTTACCCTACCATAGCCATGATCGTGGCCTACAATATTTTCACCATTTTCTAAATTTGTTTCTTCTTTTATCCTTCTATACATCCTCGAGATCGCTTCCTAACTCTTTATAACTCTTTCACCTCTTTTTTGCTTACTTCCTCGATCATCTAACTCGTGTCAAAGTCCTATGCCTTCTCGACCACATTTAGAAATGAAATAACCTAATTACAAAATTCAAACTATCTAAATGTTAAAGGAAACAACATGGAATTAACAATCCATGGGTTGCCTCTCATGCAGCGCTTCTTTTAACTTTGGTAGCTCAACGCTCTTCTTTTGCTCAAGGTGGTTCAAATGAATATTGTAATGGTAGCACAGTCATCGATCTTACCATTGCACATGAGCTACCATGCTTTGGGTTCAACCTTCCTTCTACCTCACCTCCCTTCACTTTCTCCTTTGCGATCATTTCTTTATAAATGGATTCCCAGGATTCTCAATATCTTCCCATTGTCCTCAAGGTTCGATTTCTTTGATGTTAGCTGAAAATAAGGGAGAACTATTATCATTCTTTGACACAGTGAAGGTTCTTTGATGTTTTTCAACCCTCAAAGTTAGTTCATCCCCATCAACAATGACCATCAAAGTTTCCACGTCTTCTTTAGTATCCAATACAAAGAAGTCTATGAGGAAGTTCAAAAATCAATATGTACGTGCATATTCTTAATAATACCCTTCAATTGATGAATTGTTATGTATGCCATCTTCACTAACATCGTAGTGGCTTCTAACTCTTCTAACCCCAATTTTTGACTAAAGGTATAGGGCATCATATTAATCCTCACTCCCAAATATGTGAATGCCTTGACTATTTTAACTCCATTGATACTACAAGGAATGTAAAAATCCTTTAAGTCCTCTTTCTTCTGTGTTATATTAGGGTTTTTCTTCCATTATGCGCTCCTTAACCTTTTTCTTGATTGATTCTCTTAGTGTGAGCCTCATTTGTAGATGTTCCATTATATCCTTAACATTATTTAATTCAGCCTCCTTAAAATTTCTCTTCACCTTACTTGAATTTGACTTCCACTAAGCTAGAATAGGGTATGAAAATTTAGGTCAAGGTTTCTTGATTGGCTTAATTACGTGCTCACTTAGAAAGAATTCCATATTTGCTTGTCCTTCTACATTTTCTCCATCTTCTTTCATATTTTTGAGTTTCTTTTCCTGGGATTGAGTAATGGATACGATATATTCTTTTGGGTTAGATTCAGTATTGCTCAGAAGGGTTCTTGCATTCCAAGTTAAAATTGTTTCTACTAGTTGACCTACTTGAACCTTCAGACTGTGTATTGAAGAGGCGTGGTTCTTAGTGACTTACTTGAACTTTCTTTCAAGCTTCTATATGCATCCTCCATGCCTCTAATTTTATTTAAAATCCTACACAACTTGGATTCTATTGAGCTCGGTTAATCTTGTTGGAAACCTGATTATCCTTATCCTCCAGCATTATTCGTCTAAGAGAAGTTAAGGTGATTCTTCTACCCATGGTTGTAAGTGTTGGAGTAGGGATTGTTTCCCCCTTCTCATCTATATTGAGCTCTCATATAATTTACTTACTCTAGATCATTATCCTTTATCAAGAAGTAGTCCACCGCATCATGGTCCATTTATCCACAAAGTTCACACTTTAGTTGCACGATTTTTACCAAAGTTGAGAATGAAGCCTTCAAGTTATTGAGTTGTCGAGTTAAGTTATCAAATTTTTCCTACATCTTTATAATTTGATCAACAACTATAACTCCTTTTTGTTCTCACAAGATAGTGAGTTGTCTACTCCAATCGTTTGTCCATAAGCAGCTATTACTTGTCATCTCCTCTATTAACTCTTCTGCTTTGTCTACCATCTTTCTCATTAGTGATCCTCCTAAAGCTACATCAATCTTGCTTTTCGTATATAGGGTTACTCCATTATATAATGTTTGCAATAAGAACTCCTTAGGAAAGTTATAATGTAGGCATTTTCATTGTAAGTCCTTATAACGTTCCTACACTTTATAGATCAATTCCTCGTCACTTTGCTGGAAGTTGGTAATCTCCTTGATAATCTTCGTGGTCTTGGTAAGGGGAAAATATGTTGGGCCCTAAATTTTCTTGGTTGATGTTATTAAGTATGAATTATGTTGATTGTATGATTTATTGCATAGTTTAATTTAATTGGAAGTGTTAGTGGAAAATTAAGAATTATTTGAGTTTAGTATGGAATAAGTGGTTATGAAAGAGTAAAAATATATGAGGGCATTTTTGGAAGATCACTTAGGTTAGAAAGATTAAGGCTTTACATGGAGGGGAATTTTGGTCCATGTACTCCCAATTAGACTTAAGGAAAAGAGTTAGAAAGGAAAAGAAAGGGGAAAGTAAGAAAAGGAGAGGAGAGTGTCGTGGAAGAGGGGAAGAAGAAGAGAAAAAGAGGAAAGCTAGGTTTAAAGATTTTTGAAGCATTTTGGAGCATCAACAAGTAAGTATGAGTCTTTTCCATCTTGTTTTGGGTTGAATGAAACCCTAGATTTGCTTGGAATGAGATAGAATCGTTTGATTAGGGGTTTTCGAAAAAATGGTTAAATCTCTTAGGGTTAATGATTTTGTTATGTTTGTGAATGATTTATGGGTTAGAAATGTAATATGGGACTTCAATCAAGGTTTAGGTGTGTTGCATTTGCAAAAGGGAAGGATTGAGGTTGGAAAATGTCAAAAAATTCAGGTTTGGAGACGTTTTCCAGAACCGCACGTCGTGACGTGCACAAAGGCCGTTCGTTGTGACGTGCACAAAGGCCGTTCATCTCGACATGCGAGGAAGATGTGTTCGTCGCGGCGAGCACGGCCCATTCGTCGCAACGAACGTGGCCTTCGTTGCGGCGAGGCCCCAGTTTTCAGCAAAGATAAACTTTAGTATTTTGGGCATATCTTTTGCTATAGAAGTTCAAATGAGGTGATTTTTGATGCGTTGTAAACTAGAGACATAGGGTTACAAGTTTTGTGAGGATATGAAGTTCTGAATCCATATCTAAGTTCAGTTTTAGTTATAGTTCGAATTGTTCAAGTTTGACTTTCCAATTTCTACACCAAATTGATTGGAATTTTGGTTATTTTGTTATTTGGTTAAGGAAATCAAGTGAGGCAAGAGGAGCAAGAGGAACAAGAGGAAAGGCATTCCTAAGCAAGAATAA
>JANIHY010000208.1:32245337-32261369 GCA_027479065.1 Erythroxylum brevipes
CTCTCACAGGAGCATCCTCTCCCACTCAATCTTTTTGGGCTTTAAGTTTTAAATACCATCTTGTCTAGATGCAATTTGTTATCCATCCTATATTGTTTCATTATATATCTTATACATAATGAATGCATGGCAAGGCCTAGGGTTGGCAATTTTCTAAATGACATGCAATCATATAATATCACATATTATTTGCATTCATTTCTCCATTTATCACATGAGCTAATTAAGCCACTTTTGATTGTCCATCCGAGAAACAAAAATAATTACAAGCCTTTTAGGCCCAAAATATTCTTATTGGATTTGGATCTTCCGCTTTGAACTCTTCGCTCACATGATCCAGTCTAATCGATAAAAAGTATGTAATGACTTTACTTTTCAACATAAAAAAGGATTTTCATAAAACCGAATTTTTGCCCATTAGAAAACAAAAGTCTGCACTTGTTTTTCACCAAAACCGAAACTTATGAATATTACATAAAAATGCCAGCACTTGTAAAAAAAGAAATTTTGTTGCAAAAAATTTTATATAAACAAAATTTTGTTAAAACAAAATTCCAGCACATTTGTTTTCTAAAAAAATGAAAAATAGTCAAGACACCATAACCATAACCTAAACTTTACCTCTTCCTTTCTTCAATCCATGCCTTCCTCATCTTCATCATTACATGATTTTGTATATTACATAATAAAAGTAAACATAAAAGTGAAACCAAAGAGGAAACATGGTGATGATAGTCCACCCTCCTTGTTACAACTAAATGAAGAAATCTTACATGGTAAATTTAACTTCTATGGACAATCAAAAGAGCAACACATACACCATATATATTTCTATCACATAAAAATATGCAGCATACAAAAAATGATTGCCAACCCATGCATCAACCATATAGGAACCGAAATCATGCATTAGAAACTAGCTCCGATACAAATTGTTGGATCGGAAAACGAAAGTATGCTATATTTGGAGAACCGGTAGATTTCAAAAATTTTTAGAAATCATATTTACAGCGGAAGCAACATATCCAAATCATCATGCCAATCTATACATGATATGATATAAGGATAATAATAAACATAAACAAGATTAAGAGTATTACAGACTTCTTTGTTATAACTTTAATTCCTCACTACGTTATCCGATCCTTCTTCTTGAATCTAAAACCTTTGCTTTTGAATCTTTTCCTTTAGCAATCTATCTTCTACTTGTAGTTGTATCCTTAACCAATTTGATTTACCTATTGTTCTTCTAGGAAAATTTGGTTAACAAAATCCGAGAAGAAATGTTCGGAGGAGATTTTTCTTAGAAGAAAATGAACAAAAAAGAGGCTCTTCTCTTACAAATTTCGGTTCACACATGCATGAAATGAGGGAGAGAGTTAAACCATGCAAGAACACCTTCTTACACACTCAATTTTGGTTATGCATGAAAAAGAAGAAGAGAATACATCCAATGCATCACTTCTTACTTTAATCAAACATAAAGAAGCCATTAAATGAGACTATTCTCATTTATTTTACGATGACTATATGAAAAGACCAATCACCTAATATTGATATGCCAATTTTGGTTTTGGAAGATGGAAAAAGGAAGATGGTCCATCCAGTGTACATCTTTCTTCTTTAATCCAATGAATGCTAATAGGTTTCATGTTAAAATTATAAGATAACCATTAAACCATTTAATGGTAAGTTTATAACTCCATTTAATGGTGATAAACCATAATAAAGACCATCTTTATTTAGCATTTGAATGTTAAATGTGAAGCTGCACATTCAACCCTAATAAAACCAAAATTGATACTCCTTTCTTTGCAAAAGTTGTTTTAATATAATTAATCTAATCAATTACATTAAACCAAAGTCTAGCCCATTTCTAAAAGTACATTTGGGCTTCTAATTAACCATTAATTAGAGCAAGCCCAATATTCAATTATGGGCTTCTAAAACCTTCATTTATATTTCTTACTTAGTTTGATAACCTTCCTAGAAGCCAAGTGGGGAATCTTTTTGGACTTTGATAATTCAAGCTCCAATAAGCCTAAAATTAATTTAATCTCATTAGAATTAATTCTAGCTTATTAACTAAATGTCATTCCACTAAAGACAATTAGTTAAACTCTTGAATTATTAAATATTATGAGAATACATATTTTATGTCCAATTGCAAACTCTATTTAGAACCTTATTATAGCCATCCACACAACAAAAGGTAAAAGTACCATTTTGCCCTTATGTTGGTTTTTTCTTCTAGATCTCCTATTTTACTTTATATGGTGATTAACACACAAGATCTCATCTTGGTGTTAAGACTTGATGAGTAGCTAATCCATCAAACTACTGGCGCTAGTTTAATCACCAAATCTCCTTAAAACATTTAGAAGTGATAATATCACTGTAAACTCTTTATTTAAGTGAATGATCCCTGATACATGCTTCAATTAATAATTCTAACATGCAGACACTGGATTGATACTCTGTAAAAATCTATTCCGATCATATCAAGAATTATAATTAAACACATACGAATTCGCCACTCATTAAGATTATGGTTCATAATAAGAAAATGTTTAAGTTGTATGTTTTAAGATTAAAGTAACGGCCTACTTTATTCTTGAAAACACACTTGATTTCAGATTCATTTAATAGTGTCATTACCGATAGTCAACTACTATCATGATATGAAACTCATCATTCCCTTGAAGTAAACTCCTTTACTTACATGAAGATAAATCGCAACACTACAGTCTAAACAATAATCAAGCAACTAACTTGATTATTCAACTGTGAATCAATTAGTTTAGATTCTAATAATATACATGTTTCTCATATATCTCTATATATATGTATATTACTTACAAAAAAATCTTAGTACCTTTTGACTAGATATATAATGCTCACACAATTAAAATCAAACTCTTTTGTTTTATTAATAATAAATATTTTCATTACAAAATTGTAACTAGAAGAAAATTAAGTTACATGTAAATACACTTGTTTTCTATGACACTATACTTACATAACTCCAACATTATGTTTCTTCAGATGCCTATGAAACCCTATCGTAATCAACTTATGTTGCCAACACGATTGTAACTCGAAGTTGTGTACTTTTCCCATGTTGGCAATGATTTATTATGCAAAAGTTCCATAAAAGCAAGGGAAGCAATACATGAAACCAACATGGTGCCATGTTAAGGTCGTTGGGTTAAAAAATTAGGATTTTACATGTTTAAAAAGGGAGGCGGTTGAAAATTAAAGTAAGAGGGGAGAAGAGTTTTAGATTAGATTTTGGAGTTAAAAAAGAAATAGGAGCTGTAAAAAGCCGCTATAAATCAAGAGAAATGCAACCTTGGAAAAAGAAACAAGAAATCTATCAAGCAGCCAAATGACCTTAAAGATTCAAGAACCATAGAAATGTTTCCATTTATTCTTTCTTATTTTTGTGTGGTTATTATTTTATTTTATCAAGTATCAATTGGGATAAATCTAGGTGAGATGGACTTTAGGACTTGATGTTTTGAATTGATGCTTTAATTTAACAAAATTTCTAGTGCTCTTGATATTTGTTCATATTTTTATACTATGTTAAATTGAAAGAACAAGAGTTGATTTAATAATTTGATTCATATATTGAGATTGAAAGTTGATTTCTATGATTGGATCACAGCATGAATGATGAGCGTTATATGAGTTGTTAGAGATAAAACTATATTTTTGTAGAGTAGGGTGAAACCTATGATGAAATTCACGAAGTTAGTCAAAAAAAATTAATTAGAAGGAAAGTTTAGTCAATTCAATCTAAGAATAGGATTGTGTTGCTCAAGAAAGAAAAAAAATATATAATTTAAGAACTTTTAGTAGTCTAAAAAACTATAATCATTAAGCCACATAAAATAAAAGCATAGAAAGAATTCTAAAGAAAGTCTTTATGCATCTAATTTGCTTGTTAGTTTCTTTTAATCTTGTTCATTAATTTAAAATAGTGTTTTAGAATTGTTTGTTTATTTCCCTTCACATCAATCATTTACTTTCTTTTAACATTATTCTGCGTATTTTGTTTTGCTCGTATCATCGGTGCTTTTTTAATTTTGCATAAAACGCCTGCAACAGAAGTCAGAAATTGGAAGTCCTGACACATGAATTGAAAACAAGAGCCAATTGTCTATGAATGATTTCGTAACTGTATAATTTTGATGATATGAATATACCAACTTACAACAGAATGACTCGACCCGATAGGAAGTCTTCTACAGTAATCTTCATTAGCCTTTGTGATGAGACATATCAGGGTTTGTTACTTTCCCAGCTGTTGTCTCACGAAAAATCGAAATATTGTATTTATAGAAAGTTATATACAGTTGAAGCATTTCCACTATTGTTGCATTTTGTCAATGAATGGAAAATCGACTTGGAAATTTGAGCTACAAAGCTTATAAAGAGTAATAATATGCAAAAGAAGGGAAAAGGGTCAACATGCTTCGCTTCAGTCCATCAGTTTGTATCGTTTCTCTTGTACGCCTGTGACTCCCATTTGGATCTCTATTATGGTATGCAGCGGTACCTGAAAGTAGCAACTCACTCTTGTCAGACCGTAACTACAGAGCACTTCTGAAAAACCAACACAAATTATGATAAGTAAAGTTGAAGGAACACGGGTTTTAGTTAACCATGAATCACCTCAATATGTGGAATTTCCTTCAGTGGTCTATCGGCAAAATAAGCATACAATGCTCTGAGTACAGCCTGTAAAAGTGAACCAATTAACAGTCTTGTTAAAAGCTATAATCAACGGATTGAAAATGACAGCAGAATTTGGTGACTAACCTGGTGGGAGATCACTACAACAGGAGCCCTCTGTCGTTCAAGTTCAATAATTACAGGCTCTAACCTGCTAGAACATGTTCAGTCAGTTCCCCAATTAACTACCATAAAACAAAATAAATATTGAAAACTGTTGTTAAAGGTGCAGATGCACACCTTTGAATGACATCCAGATAAGACTCTCCCCGAGGGTACCTATACCTCAGCTTGTCCTTTTTCCTTGCCCTGCTAAAAATGAACATACATGAAAAAGAAAACTCCAAAACTTTAGAGACTCGAGTTACTGTCCTATTATGAACTAACTCCATGTCAGAGCCAAATAAGCATATCAGAACATCAAATGGAATGTATCACAAAGAGAAAAAGGTAATAAAGAAACATACTCGTATTCCTCAGGCATGTTCTTCTTTATCTCTTCATATGTCATTCCATCACATACTCCAGCATTGATCTCATCCAGGGCTCGCCATTGAATCTACCAAAGTGTATACAATCTTAGATGCTTAAGTATATTAATACCTCATGATTTCCGATACACTTAAGAGTAGCATCCTTCAATTAACCAGTAAAATTAACATCCGTACACAATTTCAGTAACTGAAAAGTATGTCAAACTACAATTTCATGCTGACCTTGGGGAATCCAACAATAGGACTTGCTGTCAGTATTGTCCTTTGTAGTGTACTAGTCCAAATCTATGCAGAAGAATAAACAATGTCCATTAACATTTCCAATCGATATCAATTTTGGTTGCATTTTAGCACAAACAATTTCCAAATTAAAAAATTCAGTCACTAGTTGATCAATGCTCATCTTAAAGGCAAACTACAATGTAATTAGTGACTAAAAGCATTTACGGAATAGGCAATAAAGTTATTTTTCATAAATGGTGGAAACCAGGACAACAGTCCTAATTAGATCAATCATCCAATGGAAGTGTGAAAGAAAGTCAACTTTAAATCTGAATCTCTAAAACACAATCTTTTTTTAAATGGAAAGACTAGTTGTTGGAGAAATTGACAGCTGTCACATTTAAAAGTTTCCAAAATAACTCAAGCCATATATGAATAATCCTAAACTGTATAAATGCCAAAAGAAGGATAAACTTTTGAGAATAAACGTGTTAAGATCACATATTTCTGAATCTTACAGATGCAGCCTTTTCAGATTTCAGTCGTTTCTCAACAAAATTTGCAAGCTTTTTTGCATAAAGCTCTCCAGCATCACTGTCGAAATAATATAACACTATTTCCCCATCAATTTCAGCAGATAATCAATGTTAAAGACATATGAAACAGGGAGAGCACAGAATCAGAGTTATGTGAAAAAGAGTTGTGTTGTGCATCGGCTAAATGTGAAAGGTAAAACCAAATTATGGGAACATCACGCTTGGTGATCAAACAAGAAAAAGCCAATTGGTTTTATGTGTGGGCCAACCACAATGTATGGGTTCACATTTTAGCATGAATCTCTCCAACATCACTGTTGAAACAATATAACACTTTCCTCATCAATTGCAGCAAAAAAATAATCAATGTTAAAGATGTATGAAACACGGAGAGAACAACAAAAGAATCAGAGTTCAATAAAATTTGAGTTGTGCAATTGCTAAATGTGAAAGGTGAAACCAGAATTATGGGAATGCCACAATTGGTGATCAAACATGTAAAAGCCAATTGATTTTATGCACGGTCCAAGCACAATGTATGGGTACAACAGTCAAGAATGCCCAGTTCCTGGAAAATAGTTGTGTTAATCAGGTCCACCATCACCCTTAAATGTCCCTTTCTGGGGTGTTCGGGAGAAGGAAACATCTTTCTCAACCGCACAAGGTAAATGACTACTGTCACTGAACTCCTTGGACTAAATTTGAGTTACAGAAATTTGTGCTCAGAAGTTTTTCCCACAGCTTCAGGAAGGCCAATGCTTTTCTGTATGAACATCACCTATCAGATGACTAATACTAACACTCTCCATTAGTTTGATAACAATACTAATTACACTGAGCTGCTTCCTGAGTTCATCAAGATTTGCTGTGGATATTAATATACAATGCTTTCCAAAACCTAGACAAAAGAAGCATGCTGGATGATGAAAAGCAGAAGATGGTACCAAATCCATACGTCCTAGTTGTTATATGTCAATTCCCATGAATTAAAGTGAAGCTTCTGTGGAGCAAAAATTTACCTCATATGTTATCAAAGTAACCTGATATTGGATAAAAAAGTAATAGAAAGGTATGAAGATTGCTTAAAAAAGAATTGTAAAATATATAAACATTTTGTATGGCAAGAATCATATTTGAGTCTAATAATCTCTACAAATAGATGAATTGAACCAGAAGTGACAAAAAGGAATGATGAACAAAAACCTCAATAGACCATCACCACCAATTCTGCCTCTGACATTAAACCGACTCTCTCCATGCCTAGTAAGTAGTATTGGGCGAGGAGTCA
The DNA here is from genome assembly GCA_027479065.1 of Erythroxylum brevipes. NCBI lineage: Eukaryota > Viridiplantae > Streptophyta > Magnoliopsida > Malpighiales > Erythroxylaceae > Erythroxylum > Erythroxylum brevipes. Next base: position 32,252,618 of record JANIHY010000208.1, read on the forward strand.
GGTGCGTATTCACCTGTAACAGACAATAAAGATCCTAACAGTGTCAAGTGGAACGATTATTTGAAATAACAAGATCATAACAGCATACAAGATGATAAAAAGATGGGAAATTGATTCTTCCATTTTGGGCAGATCAACCTAATGGAACTATTCGAGACTTTAAGGACGACTACATCCATGCAATCACTGCAGACAGGCAGATAAACCTTTCACAAAAGGATTCATTCTACACAGACTGAGTTTACAGAGAAAAAATTTCAAAGCTCACGCAGTAATTAAACCAAAAATTATAATTTCAACAAGTTAATGGGATTTTACCATGTGAAAACAATTAATAAGAAATAAGTCCGAGAGAATGATTCAGCACAAAAGACAGTTAAAGATGTACCAAGAAGAAAACAATTCGTCCAGGAAGGTAGCCACTGATATTGTTAACCTGAAGAATGCAAACATAATCCAGCTTAATACAAAAGAAAAAGGCCAATCAAGTATCATACCCAAAAGCCAGAAATTTTTGCTGCCAAGAGCCAAACTGAAAACTGATTACAAAATAATAAATTTCTTTGTAATAATAGACTAATAGAGTACAACTAAAGGTGGATTGTTTGCACTTTTCTATATGTACCCCAACTCCAACTAACATGTCCAGGTTTAATTCTTAAATAAACAAACAGCACAAGTAGGCTTTATTTACTTGTATTTGTCCACCATGTCCGCTGACCATATCTATCATTTTGATGTAAGATCCTTCTTCCACTGGCTCATAAACCTGGTGAAATAAAGCAGTCAAACCTTAACTGTGGTCACAGCCCACATCAGCAATTTTTACAAGCATAGGAAACAACCTTTTCATAATTTACTAGTCGATTTTTGAAGTCCTGATATCCAGCTTCATAATCTGGCCTGCAAAATCACAATTACTAACTGCACATATATATTGATCTAGATATTTACTGCTTCACAGTAACCATACTCTTCTGCATAATCAGGGCTCTGTTGAATCTTAAGACGTATATTTCTTTCAATGATGCGTTCATCATTGCATATTGTTTCCAAAAATATGATCTGCAGCAAGTGAAGGGTTTAAGTTGAATTCAGTTTCTTTCTATGGCCAGCTATAATTCCTAATTCTGCAGGAAGAGCTTACATAAAAGAACTAAAGTATTGAAAAGGCAATCTGAAAAAGTAGAGATAGTTAAGGACATTTGTCTCTTCAAAGTTCATATAAAAACAACTGTTGGCAATTGGATATTAATCAACAAGGGTTAACAATTAATAATCTTAGAAAGATAGCAAAACTATCTATGCACCAAATTCAGACACTCGAAACACTTCCACTTTCAAACAGTATAAGCAGTAGAAGACATATCACCAAAAAAAATGCATCGCCTATCACTAACAGCATTTTCGTACATGTAAACTTATAGTGCGTGTAATTTTACAATCACATTACCTTGCAATTTCCTTCAGCCATTTTCATGAGCATATTCCTTCTCCTCCTGGTACTATTTGTGGCATCAAATATTCCTACCTAAAATTAAGGGGAAATGAACAGAAATTAGAGGAATTAGGCAGAACCCAAAATATACCAACACAAGGCATGACATAACTTACCTGGCCACCTTCTTGCATCCACGCAATCATGTCATCCATTGCCAGTGCTGCTACCTAGCAGCATATTATATATTAAAACTATGTACGAAAGAGAGAGTTAATACAGTGTTATGTCAATGATATAAGAAAAACAAGATAGGAATATTCTTAACAGGACAAATTAAGCTTCAGCAGAAGTATTCTATTAGTAAATGCCAAAGCATGTTATACTATTACTGCTGTTAGTACTAAAATAAACAAGTATAATAAACCATGGAAAAATACCAAATTCTACAGAATCTTCACTTTTCATTTCTGCCACTGTGATGATTGCTTCTCTTATCATTATACTAGTTCTTCTATCTAAAATTAATTGGAGTTTAAGCATTTTTTCATCCAGATAAGTCCATATCATAAATAAAGGCAAAACCACTCTACTCTCATCACCAGAACTAGAACTTGGAAACACCCCAGTTTTAATGAATGATATGGAACAAAAAATATACTAACAAAGCATATCAATATCCGAAAACTAATTAGTCTAAAAAGTCAGCTACTATGCTATCTGAAACTATGATTACACTCAAGCATAAAGCAAGCAATCGAATTCCACCGCAAAATTATAGTCATGAAATGGAAGCTCACCTCATTACGGGCCTCCACGCCTTCAGGATTGTCTCCTCGGAAAAAATCAGCAGACTGCATGACGAGAAGACATCAAGAAATGTCCAAACTCATCAAACTCCCATTAGTTGGTAATGTATCAATATTCTAATCGATTTTACTACGACATTTTTATACATACCTTTTCCATCCAGAGTGCATGTCTATTATAACTACTTACTTCAGTAGTCAATCAATGCCACATATATACACACGTATACATATTGGTTTATGTGGCTTTCATATGCAAATGAAATTAGAGACGTTATGATTACCTGATTAGCTCCATGCTTAAGGCGCCGGTACTGTCACCAATGAGAGGAAAGAAGAATCAGTACGAACTCAAGGTAAGATTCTGAGGAACACTCGGGATATTTTATGAGACGTGATATACCTTCCCAACATTGAAATGTTTGGTGTCATGCCCCAGCCATCGAAGATATCTAGTAAGTTTGACTGCAGTAAAAGTTTTCCCTCGAGCAGGTAAACCAACCTAAAGTACAAGCACTTGAGAAACAGCTCGTTACAAAATGTATTGAAATACAAACCCAACTAGAGTGCAAAACTTGGAGAAATAGTTCATACCAACAGCATAGATATTTTCCTAAATAATTTGACAAACTGAGACTCTAGATGATGATGTGAGTCAATTGAAGGTCCACAATAGGATTAAGGGATGATGATTTAACCCCAAAACCTAACTCTCTGGGAATATGCGGAGTGAAAGTTTTCCTAGGAATGGAGGTGCACAGTTCACATGTATTGTTTACTTGCACTCTTCAAATATGCAGAAAAATTAATCAAGCACTCTTCAAATATGCAGCAAAATTAATCAATCTATTTATCCTTAGTTTCCATTAGTGAGTTCAAGACAGTGACTTGCCCTGTACCCCAGGCCAGGGATTACTCCTAAAATAAGAATGCAGCTCAAAAAACTAGGAAGTGGCAATGGAAATATCTTACGTACAGAGAATTATATCTTAATTGCAAGCCCAACGCTTCTTACACCTTAAAAGATAGCAATAAAAATGTCTCATGTACAGGGACTTGCACCTTAATTATATACCTTGGAACAACTACTTTCCTCTTTCCACTTGATGCACTCGAGGGTCTTAAAATAGTAGAGTATAGGATAAAGCTACTAATTTATGAATTAAGAAAGCAAATGACATTGAATGGCAGTAAAAATGATATAAGTCACAAAAAGAATGTGTTAATGTAAAGAGGCTCTGCCTACAAAGAAGTCTTGCATTGGTATTGAAACAAGAGGAATTTAGAAAGGGATCAAAACTCCCTTTATTCCTTTGATTCAAGGAAATTTATATAAGAGTATTTCCTAATTTAATGCTACTAATTACCAGATTTAGCGTATAGGATAAACTTATCTTATCTACTAGAGGATAAACTTATCTCCTAGAAGATAATCTGCTAAGCTAACAAACTTATCTAAAAATAAGGAAAAATAATATAATTATCCAACACTCCCCCTCAAGTTGAGAAATATATATTTATCATTCCCAACTTGTTTAGAATTGCCTCGAATCTAGGCTTAGGCATGATCTTTGTGAAAATATCTGCTTCCTATGCTTGAGTAGGAACATAGCATAAGTCAATGCCTCCTTCTATATGACGTTTTGACAAGGATGCTTTTGTGGGTAGAACTTATCAAAGGAGAGGGAAGAAGTTGGATAACAGCTGATAAGCTGGAGAAGGTTGGAGAATTTAGTTAGACAAGAGATATAATAGAAGATTAGATTAGGATAGTATTTGGATAAGGATAGTTAGCTTTTGAAAGATCCTTTCTAGTTTTTTGTTTCTGAATAGAGTTCTACTATAATAGGAGTCCTAGTTTGGTGGATTGTTATTTTCCTTTTCTTCCTATATAACAGCAAAATTATCAATGAATAAAGTAATAAAGAATTGAACGTATAAGGATTTGTTATGTTGTCATATACCCATTAGGATAAGGATTTGTTATGTTGTCGTATATCCATTAGGATTTGTTTCTATATTATTTTAGTTTAAGTTTCTTAGTTAGGAAGGTTTTCTTGTCCAGCAAGAAAAGAAATAAGTTAGCTTTAAAAAATGATTTCAATCAATCCTTTTCACACTAGAATTAGGACTCTTATGTACCTTATTAGGGATATAAAAGGGAGGGTTAACAAATGTTTTAGGGAGCCCGGAAAACATTATTTTAATAAAACTTCTGCAGGAAATTTTCCTACGGGAGAGTGTCTTTCACTTGTTGATTAAATCCCAAGTTTTATGCTTGGATTTGGTTCCGAGATTAACCTAAAATCTCTACCTAACTACTTCCACTATGTCACAAAGGTATTGAAATCATTAAAAAAAATCATTAGTTACTTTAGCTGTAATTTATTCAGCTAGCTCTTGTTCATTCAACATTGATTCTTCCAAAGGGAAGAACACTGATAAGGGAAGGAAGGTGGTGGATTTCTCTCTTAGTCGTTCAATGACGAGATCATACAATAGGGCCCTTACCAACTTGGTATTAGAGCCGGTCACTATGGACGATGCCAATAATTCCCTCCAGAGTTGATAGCCCTATATTAACATGTAGAGCAACGCTTTATGGAGATGCAGGAAAAGTTAGATGGCCTAGTTCGAATGATGGAGGGGTTCGGCCAGCAGAGGAGCAGGGAAGGACCAAAAGGAGTTGAGAGCAGCAGTAGGGTAAAGCCATCTAGGGGAGACGGAAGATATGAAGGGAGCTCGGGATCTCACACAGTGCCATGTTATTCCAAGATGGAATTTCCTACATACGATGGGTCTGAAGGCCTATTGGGGTGGCTCCATAGATGCGAGCAATTCTTTTTGGCCCATAGAACTCCAGCAGATAAGAAGGTTAGATTGGCGACTTTTCACCTAATTTGGCAAGCACAATTGTGGTATTTTAAATTCAAACAAGAAGAGCCAGTACTACATTAGCACATGCTTAAGAAACATTGTAACTTGAGGTTTGGACCCCATTTGAGCAACAATCCAGTTGGGGAGCTAGCAAATCTGAAACAAATAGGGAGTGTGGAGGAGTATCAAAATCAATTTCATATTTTGTTAGCAAGGACAGTGGACCTTCCTAAAGATCTTCAGGTTAATTTATTTATAGCTGGACTTATGGATGGACTAAGACTTGATGTTGAAATGAATAATCCTATCAATTTAGGGGCTGCCATGAACTTCGCAAGAGCATATGAGAGGAAGATGCAATTTACACAAGGCATGGGAAGCAAGAAAACCACCACCTCATGGAACTCATGGAAGCAGCAGAGCTCCTTTGCTATACCGACTGCCTCCCAAGGCAGCAAGGGCAGTTCGGACAACAAAATATCATCTGTAAGTTCCAGCAGCGTAACAACGCCTCTTGTGAGGTGTTAGGACTCTAGAACTTTAATGCTGGAATTCCTCTATATTATTTCAATATATCGGTAAAGTGTATATCACTCCCGAATAGTAGTATACTACTTCTCCCTAACCAAAGCAGAATTGCTCCTCAGAAGGTTGAATCCTTCTGTCACTCTTCTTCTCTCTATTTTTCTCCCCCTCCTCTCTTCTCTGCCTACCCCTTTATAGACCCTCCCCCCTAGGTACATTCTGTTATGCCACCTTAGCTGTAACTAACTCTTTCCTCTAGAATAATCCTCTCTCTCTCTCCCGAAGATCCTAACATTGCCGCCTCCTTGAAGAGCAGCCTTGTCCTCAAGGCTGAAGTGAGGAAAATGACTCCAATTCACATATGCATCCTCCCCTGTAGCTTGTGCCACTGTTTGACCTTCCCTTTGAACAACCATTGCTGTGTTGAGCCTCTATCTTCATTGTTCCCTTTTCCTTTCTCTGGTGTAATCTGAAGTCCTGCATTGCCCCCAAGTTGGACCTGTCGTCCCTCATGTCGGAAGTGCATGGACATCTCCTTCTAATCCACCATGACCTTTCCTAATGTTTGTAACCAAGCCATTTCCAAGAGCATATCCAGTCCTTCTAAATCTAGAACATAAGCGTCTATCTTCCACTCCATTTCTCCTAACCAAATAGGCACTCCCATACACCTTCCTCTTGTAGCCACCCAATGACCATCCCCCAATCTGATTCCCAAGGCTCGACTCGTTCCTATACGCAGTCCAAGGCCACTGGCTAGCTCGGGTGAAATGAAGTTGTGACTGACACCACTGTCAACCAAAACCACAATAGGCACTCCATGTAGTCTTCCCTTCAACTTCATGGTTTTCATTTCAGGCGTCACTGTCTCAGTCTTCCTCACACCAAAGACTCCCATAGCTCGACATTCTAATGCTATCTCTCCCTCCTCTTCGGATTCAACCTCCAAAGAGATGATCTCTCCTTCCTCATTCAGCGTTTCATTGTCATCTAAAATCAAGAGTCGCAGCTGTTTCTCGGTGCACTGGTCGAGAGCGTGGAACCTCTCCCCGCACCTGAAGCAAAGGCCTTTGGCCTTTCGGTCCATGAGTTCGTGATAGGAGAGATGCCGCAAGCCCTTGTTCTTCTCCGTCGGGCCCCTTCGGTCACCGTCCGCTCGTCTAGCCGGCGTCACAAGGGTGGAGACTCCACCCTTGTTCTACGCATGGAGGTTGGGTTGTAACCCGTAAGGCTCCCGAGTCCTGCCTGACCCATACCCATCCACCATCTGGCCACGACCCATCGGACGTGGGTGCTCCACTTCTCTACAATGCGGGCTGACCCGCAACCCACCCCTAAAAGAGTTTCCTCGATGTGGCATCCAGATACTTGTACGAAGTCTGGAATGTTCGGTTCCTCCCCCATCTCCGATGACTTCTTCCTCCACTGCCCTAGCTATTTTCATCAACTGATATCGATTTACCGGCCCAAATGTCCTCACCCTTCGACGAATATCAGCCCTCAACCCACTCATGAAGTATCCCATGAGCTGCTCTTCGGGTAGGCTTTCTACTTGCGACGAAATAAACTCAAAAGCCTCAATATATTCCTCCACCGACTCCATCTGCTTCAAATCCGACAACTCCTCAAATGGGTTATCGAATCGTCTTCCTCCATAATGATCTACTAGAGCTTTCTTAAAGTTTTCCCAGTCGAGCTCTTCCGCCGTCTCCTTCAGAAGGTTGAACCAATGTATGGTTGCTTCGTCCATACTTAAAAGTGCTAGTTTAATCTTCACTGGTTCTGAGGTATTGTGAACCTCAAAATAAACCTCTGCCCTAGTAATCCATCCCACCGGATCAGTCCCGTCGAACATCGGCAGTTCTACTTTACGTATTGACATTCGGTATTCCTCTATAGTGTCGTAGGAATGCTTCATCGGAGTTGACTGTCGAGGGAGATGAGTATTTCTTTCACCCGCCAACGTTGGGCCCCTTCTCGCATTATCACTCCCTGTCCCTCTTCTGGTCTTTTGCCCATCATCTTGCTCATTTCTAGCAGCAATACTCGTTGCATCTCCCCCATAGCCATCCTCATGGATGATTGAATTTCCTCCACTCCAACCTCCAGATTTGCCATGCGGGATTCCAACATTTCTACTCTATCGGACATCTTAGGTGGCATCAAGGTATGTTTCTCTGACTACTTTTCGTGTTTGTGGAAGTCCTTCAAAAGCTTATCCTCCCCTCTTTTCGAATCCGACAGGTCAGACCAATGTTAGGGCTCTAACCCAAAATACTAAAATTATACTATATTAATGCAGTATAGTTGCGACGTATATATGTCACTAAAGTATAGGAATATAGTATTCCTTCCTAACCAGAGCAGATTTGCTCCTCAGAAGGTATGAATCCTTCTGTCACTTTCTTCCCTTAATTTTCTGCCTGCCTCCCTCTTTCCTCTCCTCTCCTTTTTATCCCCTCAGCCCCTTAGTACATTCAGTTATTCTAACTACTTAGCCACCTCAGCTGATAACCAAATTTCCTCCTAGCCTCTGTCCTTCCTTCTAGAACAAATCTCTCTCTCTCTCCCGTAGATCCTAACATTTGGCGTAACTCAAACTCAAGACCTTCTAAAAAGAAAAACTTTAAATGAGGAGCTAAAACCATTTAGGTCACTCCTACTTGTCATAATATAAGAAACCCATATATATGAAGTATAGATGTCCTCTCCTCGAGGAAAATGACAAATATAAAAGAAATAACAAGAAGGCGAGGAGGGTAAAGGAAAAAAGAAGACATTAAGGCCTCGTTTGGTTAATACGAATTGATGATTGAGAAAGTAATTTTTTTCTTAACATTTAAAATATTACGTTTGGTTCATTTTTTTGAGTAATTAAGAAAGTAAAAACTTTCATAATTTAGAGAAAGTAGTACACTTTCCCTGAATTCTAAATCTCAACACCTTCTTAGTATTTAGATTATTTTCCTCATGAAGTTAATCTAAAAATTATACTGACCAATTTAACCATTTTTTCTCTTCTAACTCTACGACAATTTTTTTTATAAAACCCAACCTCATCTTCAATCAATGTTACGAATATTGTACCGGATTTGGTATCAGA
>JANIHY010000208.1:32269657-32284160 GCA_027479065.1 Erythroxylum brevipes
TTAACTTTGACTGATCATAACTTCCACTCCCGATATCGAAAAATATCAAACTTTATGGCTACGGAAAGCTCTTGACAGGAGCTACAAGTTTCCTGAAGATCATTTCCTCAAATTTGGCTTAAATCAAAAAGTCAACTTTCTTAATTTTTCACATTCTCTTACTTTCTTTCTTTACTTTTCTACTTCCATTTCATTCACCCATTCACTTAAACTTTCATAACCTAAGCAAAACGACTCAAATGTCAAAACCATCAAAACGAATCAATTCTTTTTCTCATCAATTTCCTTTAAATATAAATTCATCTAATACACAAAACATACATTAAAACACTCATTCAAGTTCATTTAATATTTCTAATTCCATTTAAAGATCGGGGTCCAACATGGCAAGTTGAGCCTTCAGAACGCTCCTCGCCTCCTCCCAAGATTTCTTCTCCTCCTCCAAGGAAGAGTTTTGAGCTTGGAAGAAGTCTCTCTCTTCCTTAGTCTCCAAAAGCTCGCCTCTCAAAGTTTTCACCTGCTAAAGGAGATCGTGGACTTCCCGGTCCAGCGATTGATTAATCCCGTTGAGCTGTTCCACACGTTGGTGCATCGCAAGGGACATCGCCAGACTTCTTGTACAGCTACGGATGAGACGGGGCCCTAGCGCCAGATTGCTCAACGAGTCCACGAGCTTCTCATCTACGGGGGGAATGATCCTCTCAGCAATGTAAAGGGACACATCGAGGTCCCTAATCGATGCAGTCTTAGCCAAACTGATCGTTGGCTCCCACTTGTCGGCGCTCTTCGCTGGCCCTTTCCCCTTGCTTTCTTTCCCCTTCTTTTTCCTACCTTGATCCGATGGGCAGGCCGGTAGGTCGACAACCCGAGTAGTCTTCTTTCTCTTAAGAGGTGGCTCGACCTCCTCTTCTTCCTCATCTACGACCACTAAGCCTTCACCAGCTGACCGGGTCACCAGGACTCACTGCTCGGGTGCGGCAGCCAGGGCGAGCGCTACAGATGGCTCGGAGGCCGCAGGCCGAGCGACACCCTCGTCGGCCTCTCCTTTCTTGTCCTGCCTTTTCGTTTTCGAGGAGAGCTTGGCAGCTTTGATCTGGTCCTTGGTAGGGGCGGAAGACCCAGTGAAATCGTCGAGCCTTGCCATGGCTGCACAGCAATAAAAATAGGTTAAGAAGTCGAAACCAATACTTACAAATGCAATTAATAGTTCAACCACGAGGAGTCAACCAGTGGGGGCAGTTTCTTCTCCTAGCCCACTAATTTAAGGTGGGGGTTAATTAGAAATGAATCGGCTGAGCAGCCTCTGCGATATCCCAGAACGAGGCGACCGAAGTCATACCGACCGAGTCCCTTTATGCGATCGACTACCCCCCACTCCTCTCTAGTGAGAGTTAGGCTCGACGAGTCATTCCATCGCTCGGCTAAAGTATATCTCCACAATTGGGACTCAACGGAAGATCTCGGAGGCTTCACAAAAAAGTACTTTGTTCGCTAAGCGGTAATTTTTCCAGCCGTTCCAGCCGGGCAAAATCGAGCATCTCTATATTGTAGTTGATGGATTCTGGCCCCAGAACTTGAACTCTGGTTCATTATCAAAAAATGGCGTAGGATGCTAATCGAAGGAAGACAGCTGAACTGATGGCACAACAAGGCCAAACCATTGATGAATCTCCAGCCATTCGGAAGAATTTGGCTCGGCATCAACTGGTAGGCAACACACACCTCGTCAATGATCAGGGAATATGGAAGCCTTATGCTGCCTATCAAGAAAAAGCTGTCAGACACAGCAAAATACCCTCCCAAATTGCTGTGAATCTGCTCGTTCTTTAGGGCCAGCCTGGGTTCCCAGGACAAAGGGATGTTGTTCCTAATTACCGATCGATTCAACTCCCTCACGGCCATCATTGATTCATCTCTCGGTGGCCCCTCAATGACCAAGCCATCCTTCCGGTCACTTGCCACCACTACCTCCGCCACTACTCCAGACGCCCTCTTGGCGGTTCCATCCCTAGGGCTAACCCCACTTCTAGAACTGGTCGACGACATGCTCACAAAGAGGAAATTTAAAGGAGGAAACGAGGGAAAAGGACATACCTATTTGGTGATTTGAGGTTGGAAATTTGGACGGCGGTTGAAAGGAAATTTCGGAGACTGTAAGCAAGGAGGTGCAAATGAAAGTAGAATGAAAGTCGGAGAATAACACAAGCATGAAGAAGATCTGTAGTTGCTGACCCAAAGTATTTATAAAAGATCGGTCGAATGGGCATTCCAATCAATGCTTGACACATGGAGACAATCCGAGCTGAATTCAGACACGTGGCCGAATCTGGGCTGAGGCAAATTAGGGTTATTAGAAATTCGGAGCGGCGCAACAGTTGAAAGGATGTACATGATAGCTGCACAACGGTTACAAATTCTGAATATGTTAGAGGGTATGCGCCGTCAGTAATAATTACACCAAGTACCTTCACGCACTCAACGTCGATGTTCACCCGATCTATCTTGACGCGAGCTATCATGCAATAAGCATCGATACCAGTCGATCGGGATACTCAATCGACCGATCCCAATATAAACAGTCATGCGTTATGCATTGATGTCCGTCCGACCTATCAGGCCTACCACGAACTGTCCTACAGACAAGCTACAAGATCCTTATGTACTCCTTCAACCCTTCTCCTTGCTCAGACTCGAGGAGTAGGAGGGCTTATGGTTGGGTTGGTCGTGCTAATCCCAAACCTACTCAAAACGATTCATGGACCGATTGGTCCACCCCGCAAGGATTGATCTAATTCCTATCTACTATGCTAGGCCCAGGCCCTAGTCCATGCATCCACGGCCCACTCGTAGGTGGAAGTCTCCCATGTATACGTAAAGACTAAAACCTAGCACCTATCTCATATATAAGGTATAACTCTCCCATGATACGGGTACGTAATTAGAACCCTAGTTTCTCTATTTTTACAGCGACCAAAACCTTACCAAAAGACTAACTTGAGCGTCGGAGGGGCCTGCGAAAACAAACCCCCGATGTGCCTTGTGTTACTTTGCAGGAACTCTTGTTAGAGACAGTCAAGTTCATGGATCCAAGCGGCAACATACAGCCTCGCTAGAATCAGGCTGAACCAGAATCAATAGATATTGTTTTATCAATATAGTTAAATTAGATCGGAATAGATATTTTAAACTTTAAACTTAACCTAAAAATTCATAAATGTTATTTTTTAAAATTCAAAATTGGCCCAAAATCTAGTTAAAATAATCTTTACTTGTTGACTTTAGGTTACACTAAGCCAATTTAATATTAGTCTTATCCCGTCTTGGTGATTATTATTAGGAAACTAGGATAGGATCTGATCCATCATATAGTAGAAGAAACATGAAGCTTTTTTTATTTGATTTCTTTAAAGTCAAGATCATCTTAATTCTATAATATAATAAATGAATAAACATAATAAGCAAAAATATAAATCTCTTTTTCTTGTAGTTTCCCTCAAATAACATTTAAAACTACTTCAACCATTGTAGCTATATACATTTTTGGACTCCAAAGGTATGCACTCAAATAAGGTAAGAGAGCTCTACAAGTAATGTCGAGAGGGATAAGTAAGGAGTGTTAGCTCCTTTAAAGCTTATGCCTATTTATAATATCACTTGTACCTTTTGATAATTTGATTGAAATACAATTTTAATTCCAATCAGACTTTAGATAGGATTATAATTAATTTTAATTAAATATCAATTAAGCCCAAATAAACTCCAATATTTAATATTGAGTCTTATTTATCAAACATCTTATATTTAACCTTAAAGTTTTCCAAACTTTATAATCAACTCAACTTGAATAATTACATTTTTTTCTCATTAACCATTCTTTATGTGTCATCTATTAGGTTCCTAAATATTTTGGTAATGGATATAAATTAATAACCTTAAATTATATTTAGGATTAGATAATTTATCTTTAATTTTAATTAAAAATTTATATCTATAGATCAAGATTAGCATCTAACAGCATACCATGATTACTTAAATATTGGAAATATCAAATTGATTTTTACTAACCTTTTTATTAATAAATTTTTCTTATAATCCAATCATTTTATCATAGAATGTTATGATTTGATATAAAACATGGAATTAATATCTAATATATTTGAATCCAACAATATAAGTTCTTCAATATTAGTAATTTATTCTATTAACGACATTTGAAAACTATCTTCAAAATGTCATTCGATTTTAACCAAGTATTTTTGAATTAATACTAATAGAGAATAATAAAACATTCTCCATAATTACTTTAGGCTGCTAAATCCTATATTTACCATTCAGCTACCACCATATGGTTTATATTATATCCAATGTCTACCAAACAATCTAACCATAACTAAGTTAGTTCTAAGTAGTATCTAAATATAACAATCCCTAAGTGAGATACTTTGGAGATCTCAAGTCAAAGAATGACTTATAAAATCATCACAATGAGAATTTTTATAAATACATAAGTAATTTCTAAATGAAATTCTCATATTAGATTAATTTAATGACTTGTTCTCTAATAAGTACCTACATATTTATGTAAATATCTGTATACTTTAATTTATGAGATCGAATATTTCTTTCATAAAGAAGAAAGGTGATATATGCTAGCCTTTTTACAATTTATTAATATTCATTCCTAATAGAACAATGACTAAGAATAACTTAGGGATAATATATAAATGTAATATTCTCATCATAATTTCATCTGAAATTAAAAAAGTTGGGATAACGCTTCAGTCAAACCAATCATGCTTGTTTAAAAAATTCAACAAAATTGCATTAATTTTTTTGTTATGGCTTATCAAATATGTGACGACTTAAATTTTTTTACTCTTTTATGTCCAATTTAATTAGGGAAGAAGTTGTTTAACTGAGTTAAATCTAAAAGATTATTTAGTTATTATGAAATTGAATTACAAATTAGTGTATTATTTTGAGTTCTGAGTGTTTAATGAATGGGATAATTGAACTAATGATGGTGACATTTAAACTCTTTGATTTAATTATAAACTTTCTTGCAATCTATCTTACTTGGCTTAATGTTGATTGAGATTAATTTCTTGAGCACAAAGAAATGCTTAAATATGGGAGAATTTGACAATTGATAAATAAACATTATTCTTAGCATGATTTTGAGAGCATTTTGCTTATGTTAGGGTGATTTCTATAGGATTTGGTAGTCAATTTGGTTTATATTTTGTTTCTCGACCTTATTGTAGCTCTCTAATGAAGAATAACTGAGTTCAGGCAAATTCGAGTCAAAAAGAAAATTTTTGGTTAAAGTTGGAGTAAAATGGAATTTATGCATGTTCAAAACATAGGGATAACACGGATCTAAAATTAGGGACCCATATCGATAGTGATTTCTATGTTTTAAAAAATATTTTTTAAGCTATTAAAGAACACGAGACTAACACATGTATGTGTTAAACCTGTGTTAGAAAATAAAGGATTTCTAATAATTGATAATTAGATTATGTTTTTAGTATGATTTGATATCATTTTGCTTTTTTTTTTCTGTATGGTTTTTATTGGAGTCAGGACTCAAATGTTGCTTACATTTTATTTATAAGCCTTGTTTTAACTCTTGAATGAAGACAGAATGGATTCAAGTATGTTGAAGCAAAGTTGAAAGATGTTTTAGCATGATTTTAGAGGAATATGTGTCCAATATGGATTGTGATCAACCTATGTAGGCTATTGTGCATTTTATTTCTTTGGGAATTTTCCATATAAACAATGCGAAATAAGCATAAACCTATGTTTACGGCCTCTAGGCCTATATTTTCATGATGAACCCTCTGTCGCACAATTAAAGAGCTATTAAACCAATGCAAGAATAACTCGGGTTTGTGTTGACGATCTATATCTACAATGATGTTTACATAAAATAGGATTTTCTATAGTTATTAAGAACACAAGTTGTTGGACCCATGTTGAATAATACTTTTGAATTTTCTAGGGTTTCATGACAATAAAAAGGCAACTTTTGGAATTAGATGGGAGCATTTAAAAAGAGCAAAAATGAGCATTTTGGACAATAAAGGAGCATTTTTTAGATAAAAATGGGATTCCATCAAGATTCAACTAAAAATTTCAATATTATAAGATTTATAAGAATGATTTCTTTTATATTTTATTATTTCTTGATTATTTTTATTTTCTTATTATTAGAACAAATTAAATTGGGATATATCGAGATGAAATGAACTTTAGGACTATTATTTTGGAATCATTCTTTGATTTAATGAAAGACCTAAGTCATCCTGTGAATTATTCAAGATTATTAATTGTGATTGAATTGACATTTGACATCATCTTAATTCAATTTAAAATTTCATATATAATGATTGAGAAATCATATTTACAAATAGATCATGACATGAATAATAAAAGTTACATGAAATCCTAAAGATAGGATTGTATAAATCTTTTGGGTTAAATTCAAATCTATAATAGGAATTTAAAGAATGATTTAATGCAATATTAGGGCTTTTGGTTAGAAAGAGATCTCAATCAACCAACTTAAGATAGGGATTATATTTCATGAGAAATAATATGGTTGTAATTTTAGAATTTATACTAGTCTTCGAAACTATGGTTAATAATTGAATCTAGATAAATTCAAGCGTAAAAAGGTTCTTGGGGGATTATGTATCTAGATCTTGGCTATCAAATAGTTTCTTCATTCTTACTCGTTACTTTTGCTTATTATTTCGTATTAGTAATTTTGGTTTGATAATATTTATTTTAATTAAATCACTTGTTTTATTAGATTAGATATTCAAAATATGATTACTATTCATACTCACAGCCCTCATAGGATTGACTTTTATATTCATTAGATCATACCATAAGAATGATATGTGCACTTAACTAATGATCTTTCACCTATAAAAACAAATTATAATCTACACCTATCAACATCCTCACATTTAAACCTTTGCTTGTCTTTAAGTAAAAATAAAATCACAAACATATAAAACACATAAATAATTACACATAATTATGCAACAATATAATAATGATACAATGGCATCAAATCTTGTGGAAATAACTTAACCTCAAGCACCATTCACTCAAAATGTGCCAGCATACTAACTTATTCTTTTCATGTTTAAGTGCTTTAAGTTGAATATGCATATGAATGAAAATATTAACACCCTATTTATACACCTATGGCACTTGTAAGCATGCATTTATTATTATTAATTGATTAAAAAGACAAACTATCATTAATTAACCTTTTATGAAAATTCTTGCTATTTTAAAAAGATTTGTAGGTTTAATTTATTGTAAGCATCATTTTTTAATGATAACCTAGTCTTTTGAAGAGAATGTAAACACCTTGTCATGAATGTCCCTAGGTTCCTCGACTAGGTTACGTTATTTATTTAGCTTGGTTAAAGTGGCATTCTAGCCTTTTGTCTTGAAGACAAACATTATGTCGTGTATGTCTGTTTACTTAGCTATATCATAACTCTCAATTGATTATTAACTTTATTCTTAAAAAAAGCTAGCAAAATAGGAATTTAAACCTTTTTATCATTTTTTTCCTTAAGCCTACCTTATTTCTTTTTAGTCAATCACTCTCATGAAAAGGGTACTAATAATGCTAACTAGTTCATTGACTATAACTATAAATGTATATGAACAAATTACCTAAAGTAAAAAGAATAGGTTTCATATTCTAATTAATATGCATATTCATCCCAACGACAATTAAAACATAAAATTTACAAGTTAGTAAATATTTACAATTTAAGACCATGTTCAAAGCTAAACTAAATCCATTCCATTCTTGTCATTGACACATTTTCACAAAGCACACATATTCAATGCCAACTTAATAAAAAATAAACAATTGTAAAATACGTACACAATTGATATGCAATTGCATATAAATCCCCCACACTTGAACAACACATTATCACTAATGTGGAAATCAAAACAATATAAATAAAGATAAATAATAATAAAGAAAAAGTTAGAGTAAGAATACTTATAGTATTTCAGTGGTAATGGTGTGGGCGATGGAATTTGGAGACACTCGATGCCATAAAATTCCAATAATTCACTCTGTATAAAATAAATAAAAATAACAAAGTATAATAAAAAAAAATAAAATAAAAATAAAACTTATCCTAAATCTTGTTTACCACCTGAGTGGCGCTTCTTTTATGTGATTAGATTAACTTGCTTTGCCTCTACCCTCAACCAGGGTTTACAATAAGTGGTTTGTTACCACCTTTTCTCCTCATGGTGGTTTAGTAGCCTGTAAATAAGCTACATGTTGCAAGATAATAAAAAGGACATAATTAATCAAATTAAGAAAACCAAGTAAGTTCAGTTGTGCCCTTTTCGGTAAAAAACTGTCAACAAAGTAAGGAATGATGAAACTCCTAAAATTTTCTATCGAATCCAACAGTTTGTCCTATAAGAAGGTGAACTACTCTCACTCTTCCTTAATCACCCTCGTCTCCCCTTCTTCTTTCACTTCTTGAACAGAGAGTTTCTTATATTCTTCTAGCTCTATGTCCTCTACCATCTGTTCCTCTTCTGCTTCTTCAGCAACTTATTGAACAGAGACTAACTTATATTCTTTAAGTTCTATATCCTCTTTCATCTATTCCTCTTATGCTTCTTCATTAGCTTCTTAAACAAAGATTTCTTATATTCTTCAAGCTCCATGTCCATTTTCATCTATTCCTCTTTTGCTTCTTGAATTGCAACTTCACTTGTGAATTCGATCTTTGTTTACTCATTTCACTGAGGCATTACTAGACTCTAATAGCATATTGTATCTAGCTTAGTGTCTTTGGCCAAATAAAAACTCTCTTGGAAGACTCAGCGGCTAGCTTCACCATTGGCAAGATCTTCCATTAAAAAATCAAAAGGAGAATTATAGTTCAATGCATCAGTATAAGAGTTACTCCATTCTAAATTTTTAGTATCCTCATAGAGTGTATTATGAGGAGGCCAGTTTTGCAAACAATATTCATTCTCCCATATATAATCTAGTGCTCGATATTGAAAATTATGGTGGTTAGCCACAAATGTCACAACATAAGATGAATGTCAGTTGTGCTCTGTGTCACTTAGGAGACTCATCATATTCCTTGTTAATAATCTCTGAATTAAGAAAAGTAGAGGAGTTTTTGTTTATGAATGATCAAATTTGGCTTCCATCCTCACCTCACTTTCCCATTTGGCTACCTTGTCTAGTAACTCATCAACATTGGAGCTAAACACATCCATTATCTTATCCAACTTTGACTTAAAATAGTTTGACTCCAAGGATCCAAACCTATCCTATTGGAAACTTAGGAGACCTTGTTTACTCATTTATTCTCCCGAATTGTTAATCTATGAATAATTTGGGTAGTACTACCACCTAGTATTATATGTGTTATAATGATTCCTATCCATGTTGTAATGCCTTCACTTAGTTGGAAAAAGACTGCACGTTGCTTAGTTTGAAGTTACAAAATACATTTTTCTCTTTTTTTAATTGCAGGTATATGCACTCACACAATGAAAGTATTAAATCCTTAAATCAAAAGAATTAAAATCGTTAAAAGATGCTAAAATTACCCAATAATGGTGCCAAAAACTTGTTGAGCAAGTTTTATATATAATAAAACTCTTAATACCCATAAGTATACGGATTGTATCTTATAGTATTAAAGTTATCATTCCTATGAGGATTGTTGATACGTGTCATTAGGCTTATAAAATTAAATCTTTATTACTTTCAATTTATTAGATAATATAGTAAATAGCAAATAAGAGTCGATCCCACGAGGAATGTCAATTTACTAATCTAGTTTATTAATTAAACTTCTTTTAAAACACTCCTAAATTGACATTTACACATCTAGTTATATTAAAGTGCATATCTTTACATAATTCAACTAATAAAAACATCTTTCGATAAACTAACAAACCTTTAAAAGAAAATTTTCATATTTGAGGCAAACATGTTAATCATGTTTTTCATACAAAATATCCAACACAATACATAATTCTTTTGTACAAAATACATTAAAATATGTTATTAATTAATTTATTATTATTATTATTTAATGTTGAGACGACTAATTTCATATTGTAATACCATTTATAAGGTCATTGCCAAACTAATTGCAGATAGGTTGAAATATATTCTTGTTTAACTAGCTAATCCTTCTCAAGGTACTTTTGTTAAAGACAAGTTAATAGGAATAACATATTATTGGTTTAAGAACTTTTAAATAACTATAATAGGAAGCATGCAAACATGAATTATGAAATAAAAATTGAATTCTATAAATCATTTAATTCACTATATTTGAGCATCATATATAACATAATATATGCATTTTATTTTCCTGTAATTTTTATTGATTGGATTATGCAACGCATAACAACTATGTCATTTGGTATTGGTCAATGGGGGTCTTATCAACCTTGTAAAATGGGCTAGATCTAAGGTAAAGGGATCACTTTTTCCCATTCTAATTCACTTTGATCATGGATGTTCTAATCAGGCTCATCAACAATGTGACCAGACAATAAAGGAGCTTTAAATTTCATTCCAAATGAAACATACATGATAATAACAAGTTTCTTCTTTGCAAATGATTTAATTCTTTTCTCCAAGGTTAATCCTAATTCAATTAGTGCCCTTATAATATCTATAAACACTTTCAAAATTCTTTCAAACCTCTCTATAAAGAAAAGAGTTTGTGGTTTTTTTTCCTCTGGTGCAAATGCCATTGCCAACTGGTTAGCTTGTATTACAAGTTTGAAAGCTTCTAAGCCCCCTCTTACTTACCTTGGTATTCTAATAACTTTTAAAGGATCAAAATACACTAACTTTAAACCACTTATTGAAATAATCAATTCAATAATTACAAGTTAGTGCAACAAAAATCTTTCAATTGTAAGGAGAATACAATTAGTCAAGTCAATATTAAATAGCTTATATGTTTATTGGTCTTCTCATCTATGGTTCCCAAAAAGCATTAGCAAGACAATTAAATAAATAATAAGGAGATTTATTTGGTTAGCAAATACTAGTAGTGACACATTAGACAAAGTTAGATAGAGCGAACTTTGTTTGGCGAAGGATGAAGGAGGCCTTGATGTTATACCACTAAAAATCACTAACTAAGTGCAAATGATTAAGAGAAATTGAAGGATTCTAAATGGTAAGAATTTCCTTTGAGTGAAGTAGATTCGTGTATATTATATAATAAATAAGAATTTCTAGTGTTTAAGACCAAAGCACAATACATTATAAACAATGCTCCATGTATTAAAGCTTAGACAAAAGTTCAAGCTGGATTTCATATACAAAATCAATAATGGAAATTCCACATCTTTCTAGCATGACAATTGGTCCTCATTAGGGCCTTTAAGTGGAGTTTTTAAGCTCTTTTCTCTTAGAAGAATAATAGATGATAATGTTATGGTTAATGAAGCATTATCAATATATAGGCTACTGATTTCAAACTCTATGCACTCATTCAATCTGAGCCTTCAAGTCTCTCTAAATCAAGAGAACCAGATAAGATGGAATAAACACCACTTAAGGATCTTCACCAATTTATCAAGCAGTAATACTTTAAAAAATCGTGTTCCCAAAGTTCCTTGGTGTAGTTTGGTTTGGTTTTGATAAACAATTAATTAACTATATTTATATACTAATATTTAGTTTATTTTACTTGTTAATTAATAGTTTTATAGTATTTTCAATACTTATTTCACTTCAAGTGCTATTGTAGGAAATAATTGTCTTCATAGACCAAAAGGAGAATAATTCAGGCAAAATTGAGGTATAAAATGAAGGTTTGAAGGAACTTTGGACATATATGATCATGTATGTGTGGATCTTTAAATACATTGTTTCTGCTTGTTTGAAGATACACGCCCATGTATATTGACATCATGGACATTTATGTTGCTTATGTAAGTCATTGTGCCTACGTAAAGTCGTGAATTGAGGTGTTTCTGGAGATACATAATCACGTACACATCCCATGTATATTGACATCATGGACATTTATGTTGCTTATGTAAGTCACGGTGCCTACGTAAAGTCGTGAATTGAGGTGTTTCTGGAGATATATAATCACCTACATGAGTGTGTAGGTGACTATATATATCCCAGAAAACCCAGTTTTTACTATAAAAGGATATTATTGAAGGCTACATGGGAGGAAGTGTTTTTAGTCGTAGTAGACATTAGAGAGGACGTAGTTCTAAATAGAGGATGAGGAAAACATGAAGATTTTATCATAAGATCCGATAGAGAGCAACCTTTAATCCAAATTGTAAGAAGATTTCATTAGAGACCAAAAGGGTACATAGAATATGAATTATTTTATTTCTATTTTTTTTAATATTTGATATTGAATTTGTTTGCTATGTTTAAGAACTAAATTGTTTAGTGCCTAGATGTGATGGACCCTAAATTGTGATAATAATATGATATAATATTTTATTCAGCGCAATTTGATTGATTAGTTTATTATGATTCAATTACATGTTTATATTTTTGAAATGATATGTTTGGAATAGTACAATGTTTGATTTTACATTATTGAGATTGAGAAATCATTTCATATAAATAGATCTACTATATTTGGAAGGAGTTGCATGCAATCATAAAGATAGGTAGACATAAATCCTTTAGATTAGGGTCTAATAGTGAAAATTAGGAATCAAGTAATGCAATCTTATAAGTTTTAACTAGAAAGAGTTTTTAGTTTGTCAACCAAGGGTTAGTTGTTAATAATATTGAAAAAGATATTAACATAAGATAGGAATTTCTATAGTCCAATAATAAATAATTTAATTGCATGATAAAAGGTTATTGTTTAAGATATATATCTTTAGGGGCATCATCACTCAAGTACTACTTACTTGAGATCGACTAATTGTAGCATTTTTTTAATCTTGGTTCATTATTAAGTCAACTTTAGTTACTACTTATTTGATATCAAATAATTGTAGTGTTTTTTAAATATCTTAGTTCATTATTATATCAACTTTAGTTTTAGTTTAATTTCAAATTAGATTCACAACCTGATTTGGTAGTTATATAATAGAAAAATGGTTAATACTAGTATTTACAATCCTAGTGGGATTAACCCGAACTTGTCAGTGCTAGCTATAGCTATACTATGCACTTGTGTTTAAAACTTATGATTCTTATAAGCATATAAATAAATTCATTCAGGTTTCCACAAGTATGTACCAAGGCCTCTTCCATGTTGTATCTAGCTATTAAAGGGAGACTGAGTACCTTAGATGAGATGAAAAGATTCCTAAAGTTAGCTGATATTTATGTGCTTTAGAATTAGGAACAGGAAACTATTGAGCATCTCTTCTTTGAATGCATCTTTTAAAGAATGTGCAACATGGATGTTCCTATAATAAACTGAAATGCTTTTATCAAATAATTTTGCATGAACCAAAGGAGGATAGAGAGGGATCAGTCTGTCTTCAAACTAGCACTTTGCAACACAATATATTGTTTTTGGATAGATAAGAATTTAAATATTTTAAAAAGGAATTGGTACAACAACAAAGGCTCCTCAACAACATTGTCCAATCTATAAAGGACTATAATCGCTCACCATATATGCCAAATTTACTATTAATCCCTAATACATAATTAGAAATTACCCCAAGGGAGTTAGCTCTCACCAAAGTAACACTATGCTTAGATGATTCTTGGAATGTCTATAAATTTGCTTGGTATCGATCTTTTAAAGCTAAAGAACAAATTCTCAACAACCAATTCATTGTCTACTAATGTTGATTGTAGAAATGTAGCAAATAGGATTAGTTCTATTTTTGGTTTATAACTCTTTTTGGTGAGTCCTTGATGGATAGGAACTCTTAAGGTTACAAACAATATTATACTTTTCTTAGTCCTTTGACTCAATGAATTCTTTAAATTCTTTAATTATAATCAATAATAAAAGTATAGCAGCATCTAGATTAATTACTAAATATGGATTTGTTTTTGTTTAAAAAAGAAAATAAAAATCAAGAAACGAAAAAAACCAAAATTATAACCAAAAAATAGAAGTGAAACTTAATGTCTTGTGTATTTAAGTTTACCAAATTAAAGGGAAAAAGATAAAGATACCCTTGACCATCTAAGATCTTTCCCTTTTATTCATTAGTCCATAAAATTTCAAGATATTTCTATTTTTCCTTCTAAACTTAAATTACATCTGTTTTTTCCTTTAGTCAAAAAACCACAAAAAATTTCTTCCCATCCAAGTAATAAAGCCCTAAAAGTTTCCTTAAATATTTCAATTAGTCAAATGCCCTTGCTATTTCTCTATTTTCGCATTTACCTAATTTCTTCAAAAAAATTAATGAAAATATCCTAATTAACCATAATTTTGCCAAAATTAAAATAAAGTGTATGTATAAAAATCTATTTAAAATAAATTAT
>JANIHY010000208.1:32284231-32299194 GCA_027479065.1 Erythroxylum brevipes
AAAATTTAAAAGGCAATAAAAATGAAACAATTTTATATGGTGAAGTACAAAACAAGCTGAACATTTTAAAATAAGATTAAACACAAATTAAAAATAATTAGAAGCAAATTAAGCTTGAGCACATCCAAATAAAAAATGTGGAACACACTATAGAAGATAAAAATAAAAACAAAATAAATAGATGTAGAAAAAAATATAAAATGAAGTATCAATAGTAGGGTTCAATACTTGAATTAAAAAAAAATACTCCACCTAGTGAACTTTGTTTATGTGTAACTTGATACATATTACATTATTAGTAGCTAGTGGTTGAATTTTTAAATAGAAAAATGTTTACAGAAAAAGCCATTACCATATAATTAATTGTAAAAAACTTCATCACTAGGTTGTTTGCATAACTTCAGAAAATTGCATTATACAAGCCCTTGTATTATATATTTATGAATAACACTCGATCTTAATTTAAAATTTCAAGAAAATCATTTAATAATATGATATAATAATTGAATCGATTGATAATTCTGCCATGATATCAAGATGGTTTTCGATTCTTGCAAGTTAGAATAATGTGTCTTATGTTTAAGGAACGCACTCTTAATGCATTTTACCTTCGGACTGTAAGATATCCTTAATTTTAGTGACACAATGTCGCCATCATATATACCGACTTTAGATATTTAGGGAAGTCATATGTCTTGATAGGAAACTTGGCATTAACATACAAACTCTTGTATGGACCTTTTGTACCAATCACCAACAAAGTCTTACACATTGCAATTCATAACCTTTTTCACTTGGAAGGCATGTCTATAGGATATAGCCAACTATTTCCATCCTAAACGGGTGTACATCCAATACACTGAATTGGCATGCAAATCTACATTCTTGATGTACACCTGTCACTTATTTTTATCCTGATTTACAATCAATTCTTCACTCCTACCTATGTTGTATACAGTGCCGGTCTAGGCAAGGGTAAGAAGAGCACTTGTCAGGGCCTAGATTCATAGGGGCATTTATTAAAAGAGTTATAAATTAATAAATCTATTTGTTAAAAGAGTTGAAAATTTAAAAGTTAATTAATCTTTTCATTAAAAGGGGAAGAAATTAAAAAGTCAATAAATTTGTTATAAGATGTTTATATATACCAAAAAGTTTCTTGGTGCTTTACCTTGTAGAAATTGAAAAAAAGTGATTAAATTTCTTATTCTGAATTTCAAACTTTATTAAATAGAGCTAAAGAGGAGTTCAATTTCAACCATCAATTGAGATAAATGTTAACATCTTTATTAACAATGACATATTTTATTAATATAATAATATTTGATCCTAAAATATAACTGGAATTTGAATCTTTGACTTTTTGTTTAGACTCAAGCTTTCAATCAAAAGTTTTGATGGCCTCTCATTTGAGGTTGATAATTTTTGGAGAGTAGAATTTTTAAAAAAGTTTTAAACTTTTAAATAGGATGAACTAAGTTGTAGTAGGCACCGCAAGTAATTAGATTATACTGAATGTGCATTTATCTAAAAATATATACTAAAAATTTAAAAAGATAATTATTGTGAAATTTCATAATATTTGATATTTTCTTAAAAGAAAGTGTACATTCACTGTCATTATCTGACATATATGATGACTCACCTCTCTTTGAACACTTTTAGTTATTGTGGATATGACAATTGCATTGTTGAAGAATAAATTTGAATAATTAACAACACTTGAAAGTATTTTTAGATTCTTATTTGATTCAAAGAAGTTAAGATCGTTGGATGATAATAAATTAAGAGAATTTTTCACTAATTTTTCAACTATTTTTTTATCATGATAATGTGTCGAATGTGGATATAAATGATCCTTTTTATGAATTAAAAGTGTTACAAATGACTTTGCCAAATAAGTTAATGTGATCCGTTGAAATTCTTGAATCTGTTAAAATTATAGATTATTATTCAAATGTTTCAATTACTTATCAAATTCCATTGACTATACCTATTACTGGAGCATCAATTGAGATAAGTTTTTCAAAGTTAAAATTATTGGAACACTTGAGGTCATCAACAAGAAGGATAAGTTAGACAATATTGATCTCGATACTATTATCAATGATTTTACATATAGAAATGTGTGAAGAAATTGTTTTCCATGACCATTTGTGTGCTTATTAGTGTAATTCTCTTAGTGTTTTGCAATATGATATTGTTGTTCGGTTGCTACTATTTTTATTTTGTTGTGACTGTTACTATTTTTAGTGATTTTATTGTTGTTGACATTTGTAAGATGTTGTTCATTGTTGTTATGATCATTTAGTATTTTGTTAAGCATATGGACTTATGACTTGAGTCACTTATATATGGATAATAAATTTTAATAATAAAAATATGTGTTTACAGTTTATATATCTGTATATTGTTGATTCATCATGACCTTATATTTTACTTTACCTCAGGCCTATAAAACATTAGGAATGGCCTTATTTGTCTAACAATTTTTCTTAATTTTTTTGTATAGAATTTCTCCATTTTTCTAATATTAGTTTTTTGTTTAAATATCTTCGAAGATAGTTTATAACGATGCTTATTAATTAATGGTAAAATATTATATTTAAGTTCATCCTTTATCCAAGCCTTAAAAAATTCAACCACATTAGTTATCACCTAGTTTCCGCATATATGAAGAAATTTTGACTTCATCTAGAGCTTTAATCTTACCCTTATTACCTAGTTAATGAATTATAGCTTGAATATCTATATATTTAGCATAGCATTATTGTAGTCCTTTCAAACCTAGCATACATGATGGCATCAAGGAGTTCTATTGCTAAATCTTTGTCTTTCTTATCACCTACAAATTGTTTAGATACTTTTTTCCTCCATAATTCATTTTGATGTGCCTCAAACATGAGTCAAACTTTCAACAAATATCTCTCCAACACTCAAAATAATGTTTTATATGACCAAACCATCTAATCAAAAGGACTAAGTCGGGAGGTTTTGAAATTATATAGTCACTTTAATAAAAATCAATAAATTCATTCAAATATATAAGAAACGATCATCAATCTTTATAGCTCTTTATACTTACAATGACATAAGCAATAAGAGCATGTAATTTATTAACATCAAATGCTCTGACTGATAATAATGTGAGTTAAGAACCACCAGAAGGCAATTATCTATATAAAGAATAGGTCATAACCATTTCTAAAACTACTCAAACAATAGTCGTACCCGATAAATAGTATATCAAACCAAAAATCTCCATTACGTGTCCATATAGCCCTAGAACTTAGATACTATTCATAATTTTAACTAAGGAGTTAAGTGTATCCCAAAGTCAGTTTTAGAAATACATATAATGTTGTGGGGTATTATGTAATGCCGGACTCTTTGAGCCTTTTTCTTAAATGTGCTATACTTGGAGATGTTGTAAACTAATACATACATGGTTGCATATGAATTCAAGGTATTTAATTCCTTTGGGTATATATTTTAATGATTTATAATGTTATATGATCTTACATGAACGTAGAGCTCATCGGTATGCGAAATCTTGGAGATTCTCGACATATGAACTTTTAAGTGCATAAAACTGAGTCCATTAGATGGATATGACTATGGTGATTGAATTAAATGTATTCTAATGCCTTAGAGGTGATTGGACATGATTTATAAACTTATCAGACACCTAGAAAGCTTAATGGAAAAAGTTGATGTACATAAGGGCTTATTTGCAAATTGTTAAAAGTTAAAGGACTTAAATGTCATTTTTCAATTCTTGGAGGACCAATATGTAATTTTATAAAGTTAAGGGGCTAATTATTATTCTCTAAAGTATAAAGACCAAAATAAAAATAGAAGTTTTGGTGATTCCCAAATTTTGGGTTTAATTACAAATTTAGGAAAAGTTTGGAGGGTATAATGGAAATTGCACCTAATTTAAGAGAAAAAAAGATAATTTTACCATATTTTGGTCAAAGAAGAATCAAATTTTAGACCCTTCTTATGTATGATTGTGCACTTCTTGCTAGAGACTTAAAACATCTTCT
Organism: Erythroxylum brevipes; assembly: GCA_027479065.1. NCBI lineage: Eukaryota > Viridiplantae > Streptophyta > Magnoliopsida > Malpighiales > Erythroxylaceae > Erythroxylum > Erythroxylum brevipes. Next base: position 32,288,281 of record JANIHY010000208.1, read on the forward strand.
TTTAATTAAAAGAAAGGAGAAGAGAGGAGAAGAAGAAGTTAGTTTCGGCCATCCCTAAAATTCCACCATCTTTTTGATTCTCTAATCCAAATCAAAGCGATCTAAGCTAATTTAGGGTCAAGGAACTCAAATATATCATTAGATTTAAGAAATTATCAGAGGATTTGAAGATATCAACCAAAGGAAGGTTTAGGTAAAATTTGTCTCATCTCTCTCTACATTAGGATTTTGAGTTTGGTATTAAAGATATGTTGTTCTCCATGCTTAAATATGCATGAAACATGGTTTAGGTGAATGAAATGTGTCATAGAGATGGTTCTTTAAGTCAAAATTGAAATGGCCCCTCTTTGGTAAAAGTTGTGAATTTTTGGATATCTTTTGAAATAGACGATTTCGATGAATTCTATGGTGTTAATTGTACATGCGTAATGTGAATTGATGATGAAAAAATGAAGAAGATGTATATTGGATGAGGCTTGGTCGAAATGATGAGAGAAGGAATGGATATATGTAATTATGATAAATATAGCTTAAATGAAGGGAATTGGATTGAATGGAGTGGTGAAATGTGTCATGCTTTGGAAGTATTTACTATATAACAAGATAGGAGCACGAATTACTACAATAAAGTCTTAAAAATGTGACTTGAAAGTCAGGCACATTAGGTTTTTGATAAAATGTCTACATGAACTTGGCTTAAGATTTAAGGATTTGTAGTGATATACATTGAAAGCGGCATTCATGTTTACTTAAAGTAAACTTGAATTGTTTCTTAGATTGATGAATAATGGCTTAATGTTCTTGGATAAAAATGTGCTTAATTATGTTTTGAAATGAGTAAGTATTGGATTAAAGACTTTAAATTCCTTTGAAAATGCAAAAGAAAAGCTAATGTGAATAATAAGAAAATAATCATGCGAGGAGTTTAATGGTCAAATCTTATAGCTTAAAGAGAGTGATATTGTGTTTTATACACTTATGTGATAATGTATAATTATGACATATATGTTTGAGTAATAAACATATTGTATATTTTTTTATGTATAAAGGCTCAGGAGTTGTGAATCAAGGCACTCGTACCGAGGATTGTTGAAGTTAAGGGAGTATACACATTCTTTGAGGTGAGTTGAGGAAACCATATTTCTCATATAGGATTAGGTCACTCTAAGACATGTATGATGACTTGTATGTGAATTTTGAACCTAGATAATGCATAGTAGAATTGAATATCAAATATATGCTAATATGCTTATGTATTTACGAAATGACAATGTTTTGGATAACTTTTCATTTGGAGTGCAAAAGATGACTCTTATTGCATGAAATAATGTTTTGGAATTTACATATGCATAATTGAGTCATGAATGTTGTATGTTTTTGTTCTCTTTTGACTTAGAGTCATGAAAAGGTTTCATTTTATCGGTTAGACCAATAAATAAAGGCATAGTGCCTTACTTGATTTTTGTACCTAATATTTTTTTTATTATCTTTGTGATTAGTAAGGGAACGATTGGCCAATCATGTGCTAGGCACAACTGATTAAGCGATCCTTGTACCCTTGACGCTGGTACGTAAAAGTCGAGTCCCCGTATCAACACCTTTCTACAAGACTTGCGGGTGATTTTATACCTAGGGTCTGGACCCTGACAAGGTCATCACCTAGGGTTGTGATACTCTGTCGACTATAGTTTAGACTCACCATGGATGAAAGTTAAACCAACACCGAGGATTGGTGGGTGTGAACACTAGTTTGGCCGAATGATGGTGTCACATATGATTGTTTTGGCTTATTTTGAGATTTGTTTCTAGCGAGATTTGATTTATATATGTGATGTATGTTTCAATTCATAGGTTATCTAGACTGTCTTGGTATGTATCGAGTTCTATTTGCGATATATATTTTTCCTACTCATTGAGTACATAATGTACTCACCCCCTCTGCTTTCCAACCATGCAAGTTAATTTAGTAGGCTTGAAACTTTTAGTGGATTGTGCGGTCTTTTGACATTTCAGGTATTTCTGTCTTGGACTTTAGTTGCATAGTGACTCATGAACCGTTTTACTGTTTTTATTAGATTGGTTATGTTGATATACTTAATGATTATATAAATTTAACTCTTGATTGTTTTGTTGCTGTAAAAGACATTATGTATGAGCATTTGATACTATTGTTGAGATTACCTTGAGTGGACTTTAAAGTCCTAAAGTTGTGGTTGGATGTGAATATAAAAGTGTATTTAAAAATTGCTTGCCGGTATTTGAGTGAGTTTTGGGATTTTTTAAATATAGCTATTGTGCTGCCTAATTTTCTTTTTTAAAAAAGAGAAGAGATACTCAGTTAGTTTTGCATAGTCAGATTAAGGATACCATAAGTATCCTTAGCCCAGGTATGTGGTGGTTGTCATGGGTTCGATGTAGTATCGGGTCATGAAATATTATTTTTGCTTTAACTTAAGCTTATTCCTGATAGTTTGCCTTCTAACTTTGATATCACACAAGTCTTAGAATAAAAAACAAATTTCTTGTACACTTATGTATATATTCCTTTTCAAAATTTGAAATACTATTAAAAAATGTTGTCCCTTTCATTCTATAAGGTGCAACATTCCATGTGTATCCTTCAACACTGTATACAACACAAATTATGTTATGTTTGCTCCTTCTATACTCCTCTATTGTATTACATTTATAATGAGTTTTCTTAAAATTAATTGAATTGTTGAACTTTTTCTTAACTCTTATTAAATCACCACATTATACTTTAGACACCCTTAAACTTTAGCTCTTTTAATATATTACGAAATCATAGGTAATCTTTGATTAACAATATATAACAGGCATCTATCTTTCTCACATACATCAATACTACCAATTATAACTCTATATAAATTTGAAAAGATTGCTATCATATGTGTATAATGATAAGGGTAAATTATGTTAAGTCAAGAAGACTTCACGTCTATTAATTTTGGTGACAATCAAATAATAATAATGTTAGAAATAAATGAACTGTTTTGATAAGTGTGTTAAACGTGTAGAAGAAGCAAAAACACAGAAGAAGCGCAAAACACAGAAAAAGCGAAAAATACAGAAGAAGCACAAAATACAGAAGAAGCGCAAAACACAAAAGAAACAAAAAATATAGAAGAAGCGAAAAACAAAGACGACACGTCACCACAGAAGAAGCAAAACACAGAAGAAGTGAAAAACACAAACGACACGTCAGCACAAAAGAAGCAAAACATAGAAAAAGCGCAAAATACAGAAGAAACGAAAAACACAAAAGAAGCGGAAAACACAGAAGAAGCAAAAATACAAAAGAAGCAAAAAACATAGACGACACGTCGACATAGAAGAAGCAAAATACAGAAGAAGCAAAACACAGATGATACAGAGATGAAGATACTCTAATACGCCGGACAGTTAGTTAGTTAGAGTTAGTTACAGAACTCAACTAAGTAACTATTTCTATAAGAATCAAGAAGCAGTTAAAGACTTAGGTTATAAATACTAGTTGTAGTTGAAGACTGAACAACTTTTCAACCTTCAATTTTGAGCTTTCAAGTTTTACATACTTAGAAAAATTATGTATTCAAAGTGCGATACAAGAGAGCAAACTCTACTGTAATAAAAAGCTCACAATATCTTTCTAGTAAGAGAAAGAAAAGGCTAAGAGCCTGAAGAGACTAAGATAGCAGAAAGAATATTTTGTGTAAGAGACATGAAGAGACTCTAGAAGGAAAGAAAAAATACTTGTAAAATTGAAGAAGTATAGTGAAATCTCAAACAAACTCTGAGGATTGGATGTAGCCTAAGGTTTGAGGTGAACCAGTATAAAATCACGACATCTATCTTCTAACCTTACACTTTGATTTCTCTTATTGTTAGACGAGTAATAGAAGTTATTTGTGATTCAAATACGTAGCTGCTTTAGCATAATATCTTTGGTATTCTTTTTATAGTTGAAAATCTTTGTTAAAGAAATATCAAAGGTTTGTATATTCTCAAAATGATTACACAATTCAACCCCCCTTCTTGTGTATTTTGTATACTTTATGTGAATTCTATATTAACAAGTGATTTACTTCAGTTGGTATGAGAGCTCGATTTTCAAGAACCACCTTTACAAAGTGAGGACAAAGATCTATGGCTGAATCACATATTTTTATAGCTAAAGATGCCTTCATCACAAGACCTCCTGCATTCAACAGTGAGGATTATCATTATTGGAAAGATAGGATGCGTCTCTTTATAGAATCCACACAAATTGATCTTTGTGATATCATCGAGAATGGACCATATATACCAATAGATGATGAAGGAAATACCATTCCTCGAACTAGATGGTCAACCGATCAGAAAGCTAGATTTCAATTAAACTCAAAGGCCAAGTTCTTTCTGAGTTGTGCTTTAAGCAGAAGTGAATATGATAAAGTTCATGGATGCAAAACTGCAAAGGAGATGTGAGATACTTTATCCATTGCACATGAAGGCATAAACTAGGTGAATAAATCCAAGATCAATATTTTTGTACATTAGTATAAACTGATCAAGATGAAAGAAGATGAGTCTATTGATCAGATGTTTGGACGATTTCAAACTATCGTTAATGGATTTAAAGCTCTTGGGAGAATCTATGCTAATCAAGACCATGTCAGAAAGATTCTCAGAAGTCTACCTAAAAGATGAAGACCCAAAGTCACTGCAATACAAGAAGCCAAGGACTTGAGCAAATTAAAGCTAGACGAATTGCTTGGTTTTTTGAAGATACATGAAGTAAAGCTTGATGCAGAAGATAAACCTAAAAGAGACAAATCTATAGCATTAAAGGCTGGTAAGAAAAATCACAAGACTCAGAAAAATAGAAGTTCATCAACAAAAGCATTGAAGATTGAAGAAATCAAGAATGATGATACCAGTGAATCTGATCAAGATTCAAGTGAAGATGATGATGAACTATCTTTCATTTCAAGAAAGATTAGAAGAATGTGGAAAAAGAAAAAAAGGGAAATAATGATTTTTCTTTTAAGAAAATAGCAAAGATGAAGTCAAGAACGAGAAGACTTCTATCATTTGCTACGAGTGCAAAAAACCAGGACACTACAAGTTTGACTGTCCGTTTCTTATAAGAAAACCAAAGGAAAAAAAAGAAAAAAAGGAGCATAATGGCAACTTAGGAAGATTTGGATTATGAAGTGAATCACACGTTATTACAATGCTTATTATACGATGTATAAGTGCACAAGAAGGGGGGGTTGAATTATGTAATTCCCCTTTTATATAAAAGAAACTTTCAAAATCGTTTTTTCAAAAGAAAAACTTATTCTTTTCACAAGAACTACTGTTAATCAAAGTTAATCGTATTCTTCGAAAACTTGTTTGAAAGCTAAGTAAAAAACGAAACTTTGAACGATAAAAGAGATAAGGATAGAGAGAAGTTGACATAGTAATTTTTATACTGGTTCACCCCAAACCGTGGGCTACGTCCAGTCCTCATATGTCTTTCTGAGATTACACTATCTCTCAACAACTTTACAAGGATTCTTCTTTCTGAGCCTCTTCAGGTCTCTTTATATTCAGTATTCTTTTACTCTTAGCCTCTGCAAGCTATCTGTACTACTTTCTTATAGAAAGATGTTTCGAGCTTTGTTACAGTAGGATAGCTCTAGCTATTTGCACAATAATTCTCAAGTAAGCTTTTTAACATTCACGTATATGTATATCAGCTAACTTTGCAATCTTCGACTTCGACTCATATTTATAGCCTTCGTCTTTAACTGCTTCTTGAATCTTGCTTCTTGAGTCTTACTTCTTGAATCTTGAAAGAAACGATTATTCAGTTAAGTTCTGTAACTAACTCGAACTGACTCTTGTTTTGCTTCCGCCTGCTTTTCATCGTCTGCTTTTTCTTCCGTCTTCTTTTTCTTCCGTCTACTTTTTTATCTTCCGTCTATTTTTCATTCTCTGTCTATTTTTTCATCTATCATCTGCTTTTCATTCTCCATCTGCTTTTGATCTATCGTCTACTTTTCATTCTCCGTCTACTTTTCATCTATCGTCTGTTTTACATTTATCTTTCGTCTGTTTTTCAATCTACCATTATTTGTACTTCATCAAAATCAGTAATGTAAAAGTCATTTTGATCTAACAATCTCCCCCTTTTTGATGATAACAAATAATTGTACAGATAAGAGAAAATGCAGCAATCCCTATCTTTTTCTGACTTCTACATTTTCTGCTTACTCTTCCTCCCCCCTATCTTTTTCTTTCTTCTTCAAAAATTCATCTCCTTCGTTCACCCCCTTTTGTTTCTACTTTCCATTTTCCCCCTATTTTTTATTAATAAAAAATGATTTAGGTCGATGATGCTTCAACAACTCTATCACCATCTCCTTCAACTACTTGACTTCACTTCGTAGGTGCATTACCTCTGCTTGCAAGTCAAAAGGAAAGGTGGGTTGGTCATCATCCTCTGGGAGTTCTTCAAAAGAAATTGTAGTAACATATGCGTCTGAAGATGGAATATAGTCTTCAACAATCTCAAAAGTAGGTGGTAGAACCGATAGGTTGGGCTCAAGAAGGTCTAAGTCATAAGGAGCTGGTAGCATTAGCACTTGTCTTCCTCGCAAGGGTAGGGCTTCTTTTTTAATTGAAAATGTATTCGAAAGTGGCTTAATACGCTCTATTGTCTGCACAAGGGATTCAGTGAATGCCCCTTTAGTAAGCTTACCCCCACAGGATAATGTTCATCCTTTGCTGTAGAACTGCTACTAGCTCTTGAAACCAAGGTTCCAGCCATTATCTTTTCTGAAGTGCATGCTTCATCTATTCGTTGCAATTCTTCTTCAATCTGATCTGCAGACAAAACATCAATTACCCCTTCTGGGTATAACTTCTTCTTCCCCTTATTAACATCCAAGGGATATCTTGGTTGAAGGTCTGGTAAAACCCTTATCACCGTTTCTGCTGTAATTGGATAAATAGTGTGCGGTTGACTGGTCATCTTTGTAAGGTATGATTTTGTGGCAACATACCTCAAGGTTTCATAAAAATTTCTTTTTTCTTCATTCAACAAATGCCACGTCCCACTATTTACAGGAATAGGTTGTAAGTATGCGCTCACTAACCTCCTCGGTGTATCCCTGATGATTATTGAAGTACTCCTTTTAATCACAGACTCAACTACTTCAAGCAATCTGACTTCCAATTTGTCTTTCCTCATAAATTTAGGATAGTTGAATGGAACCAGACCGAGTTCTTCAGATTCCTCCTGTTGAACCTGCACTGAACTAAGTTCTGTTGCTTCCTGATTGTGAACCTTAGTAGGAATAACATTTACGAGACTTAGTTCTGCTATTGTCTCTTATAGAACATTAATAGGAGTATTCTATGTCTGACTAACTTTTGCTAATTTCTCTGGTAGAACAACAGTAGGAGTCACTTTCTCCTGTATTGGTATTTCAGCAATTGAAGTAGTCATTTTTTGACTAACTTTCCTAGCAGTAATAACACTCTTCTTCTGACTAACTTCCTTAGTCTTCTTCACTGCCTCAGTCAATCTTGGAATTTTTTGAGGTTGGAGTTTCTTCTTCTCAGACTCCAATTTTCTTTTTCTCTCAGTCTCCTTAGCCTGATTGGCTGAATCTTCACTTAGGATCGAGACTAGAGATCTCGTAGCCTTCAGTGCGCGAGTCTCAGAGACTTCTGCTTGAGTAAGTTCTCTGGCTCTCCTTTCTTCTTGCTGTCTCAAGGTTTGAATCCTGGATGATCTCTTCGCCTTCTTTGGAATATCACTCAGAAGCTTCTCCCCTTTTCTCTTTAAGACACTTTCGTCTATACTCTGAACTTGGTTACTTTCTTTTTTAGAATCATCTTTTCCTTCAAAACTTCTTCAGATGATCTCCTTCTTTCAATAATGGCCATTTTTGTACTATCTTGAGATTTAGAACTCTTTTTGGGAGATTTCTTCTGTATCCGCTCCCCCTCAGTTCTAGCTTTATTGTAAGAATCTACCTCTTTTCTGTCCAGATTCTTCAAGCCCATTTTTCTTATAGTACCCGAGTCGATAACACTCTTAACAGGCACCATTCATCTGATTCCTCTGTCAAGACGGACTCCAGATTCAATGAAAATCCTTGTTAACAACATTCCGTATGGGTAACTATTTGTATCCTTCATTCCTTTAACCATATACTGAGAAATCAGAAATGGTAGATCAACTGGTAGAATAGGCACTGTTCATCTAGAGTGGTCACCAATTGCCTTGAACCTGCTCTTGGTAAGATGAAGTTAAACAGAATCATATGTAAGACCCTCGCCTTCGGCACCAAACTCGAGGTCTTCCTCTCCGTTGGGTCATTAACTCCATACAACTGTCTACTAATTTCATCTTCCTTTAAATTGACCTTTGTCATCCATTTGGCTTTGCTCGTTAGTTTATCTCCAACAAACGGACATCCAGTCACCTTCTCGATCAACTCCGTTGTTACAATAATAAACAGTTTGTCTACTGTAAAAACAATAACTTTGTCTACCATCTGCACATTCTTCCAAAACTCATACACTTCATTTTGATAAACATACTCATGCACCTGAAAGAACTTCCTCCAATTGGCTTCTACAATCTCTGGTTCAATATCCATATCATCTCTCCTATGAGATTCAAAATCCATATGCCTTCTGTAGATCATCGCTTGCTCCATTGATTCTGAATGGAAACTGACTTCGGTAATCTGTTCTTCAAGGGTAAGGTTGATTTCAAAGGTTTAAGAGGGCTGAAAAGTTTTACGGGTTGAGAGTATTCGAAGGGTTTCTGATTTGAGGCTACTCAAAAAGTCTTATCAGGCGTGTTCTAGAATCGGTGAGGTTCTCAAGGCTATGAGACTTTCCCTCCAAAATTTTCTTGTGAGAGAAGTTACCAGCTGTAATTCACTGTTTCTGATGCCGTTAACTTTGACGACCTTTTAACTTGGCTGTGAAATGTCAGACGATTGGTCATTTAACATCACCATGTTGCGGTTCCGTCTGATTTCCTTGAACCATTCTTCACTCAATGGTTTAGTGAAGATGTCCGCCCATTGAAACTCTGTCTCAATAAACTGTAGACTCACAACCTTTCTCTGAACGTAGTCTCTCAAGAAATGATGTCTGACTTCGATATGTTTTACTCTCGAATGCTGTATAGGATTCTTCGATAAGTTGATGGCACTAGTGTTGTCACAGAAAATTGGGATCTCCTCTTCATGAACTGAAAAAGCTTCTAGTTGGTATTTAATCCACAATGTTTGCGAACAACAGCTTGCGACAGACATGTACTCAGCTTCGGGAGTTGGTAGTGCGATTGAGCTTTGTCTCTTACTTGACCAGGAAACTAGTTTTGAGCCAAGAAAGTGACAGTCTCCACTCGTACTCTTCCTTTCAACTTTATCTCCGGCATAGTCCGCATCGCAATATCCGATCAACCTGAAATATTTACCTTTCTCAAACATTAAGCAAAGATCAGTAGTACCTGCGAGATATCTCATAATTCTTTTAAAAGCTATGTAATGAGACTCTCTATGATTAGCCTGAAATCTTGCACACAAGCATACACTGAACAGTATGTTAGGTCTGCTTGCTGTAAGATAAAGCAAAGAAGCGATCATCCCTTTATACAGGGTTTGATCCAACTTTTTACCAACTTCGTCTTTCGACAAAAGGCTCAAAGGGTGCATCGAAGTTGCCATAGGCTTCACATTATTCATATCAAATTTAGACAACAGTTTTTTCACATATTTTTGTTGATGGATAAAGATCCTCTAATCGGTTTGCTTAACTTGCAACCCAAGAAAGAACTTTAACTCACCCATTATACTCATTTCAAACTCATTTTTCATCAGACTCTCAAAACTCATACATAAATTCTTTGAGGTAGCACCAAAAATGATATCATCAACATAAATTTGTACTAAAATAAACTCATTCTCATAGTTCTTCCTAAAGAGCGTCTTATATACCTGACCTCTACTAAAACCACTCTCTAAAAGAAAGGTACTTAGACGATCATACCAAGCTCTAGGAGCTTGCTTCAAGCCATATAAAGCTTTATGAAGTCTATAGATATGATCTGGACACCTAACATCCTCGAAACTAGGAGGTTGCTTAACATACACCTCTTCATTTTTAAATCATTCAGAAATGCGCTTTTCACATCCATCTGAAAAAGCTTTATATTATGACGAACTACATATGCCAGCAATATCCTAATCGCTTCAAGTCTCGCCACTGGAGCATATGTCTCATTGTAGTCTATTCCTTCTTGTTGATTATGGCCTTGTGCTATTAATCTAGCTTTATTCCGACTTAGTCTCCCTGATTTGTCTAACTTATTCTTAAAAACCCATCTAGTTCCTATAATGGATTTCTTCAAGGGTTTAAGAACCAAGGATCAAACCTTATTCCTAGTAAACTGGTTCAGCTCCTCTTGTATGGCTAAATTCCACGCTTCATCTTGAAGAGCTTCCTCAATCTTCTTAGGCTCTATTTCAAAGATAAAAGATACATTAGTTTCTCTTCTGAACTCGGACCTCGTTCTGACTCCTTCAAAGGTCTCTCCGATAATTAACTCTTCTGGATGAGAACCCTTATATTTCTAATCTTTTTTTAATCCAATAGTTCCTGGAATATCCTCAACCTTGTCTAACTTAGTTCCTGATGGTGAAGCTTCTATTATATCACCTAAGAGCTTTGAAGGGACTTCACTCTCCATGTCATCTTCCTTACGGGGTTGGAAACTATCATCAAACTTGACATGAATGGTCTCCTCAATCGTCTTTGAGGTAAGATTGTAAACCCTAAGAGCCTTGGATGATAAAGAGTAGCCTAGAAAGATTCCTGGAAAGGTCTTTGAATCGAACTTATCCAACAATTCCTTTG
>JANIHY010000208.1:32364254-32378488 GCA_027479065.1 Erythroxylum brevipes
AATAAATAATGACATAAATAAAAACAGTTAATAATAAGGAAGATGGAAGCTGAAGCAAAAGTAACACGGAAGCAGAAGCAAACTAAGATAGAAACTGAACCAAAAATAAGATGAAACCGGAAGTAAACTAAGACGGAAGTGAAGCCAAAACAAGACGGAAGGAGAGGCAAAAGTAAGATGAAAGCATAAGCGAAAGTAAGATGCAAGCTAAAGAAAAAGTAAGACGAAAGTGGAAGCAAACTAAGACGCAAGCTAAAGTAAAAGTAAAACTAAGGCAGAGGCAAAACGAGAGGGAAGGAGAAGCAAAAGTAAGACTCAGTTTGCTTCCGCTTTTGTCTTATTTTTGCTTCAGCTTCTGTTTGAGTTTGCCTTTGCTTTCGTATTATTTTTGTTTCAGCTTCAGTCTCAGTTTGCTTCCACTTTCATCTTACCTTTCCTTCAGCTCATGTCTTAATTTCGTTAAGGTTGCATTTTAGTTTACTTCCGCTTTCATCTTACTTTTCCTTTAGCTTCCGTCTTAGTTTGCAACCGTTTTCGTCCTAGTTTGGCTCTAGTATTCATCTCACTTTCGCGTCTGCTTTTGTCTTACTTTTGTTTCAACTTCAGTTTGATTTTTTCTTTATCTTGCGTCTTAGTTTGCTTCCATTTTCATCTTACTTTTCCTTCAATTTTCATCTTAGTTTGCTACAGCTTTCGTCTTACTTTGGGTCCAGTATTCGTCTTACTTTTGCTTCTGCTTTTTTCTTACTTTTGTTTCAATTTCCGTCTTACTTTTGCTTCAACTTGTGTCTTAGTTTGCATCCGCTTTCGTCTTACTTTTCCTTCACCTCACATCTTAGTTTGGTTGAGTTTGCGTCTTAGTTTGCTTCCGTTTTCATCTTAGTTTTCCTTCAGCTTCCATCGTAGTTTGCTACCACTTTCGTCTTACTTTGGTTTCAGCCTTCGTCTATCAGATATTAAATGATTAAGATCTCATTTGTAACACTTATAGGATTTGGAGCGGTAACTAATTTTTCTTCGTCTCAGTTTCTTTCGTCTTAGTTTTACTTCCGCTTTGTCTTACTTTTCTTCATCTTAGTTTCTTTCGCTTTGTCTTAGCTTCTTCTGCTTCGTCTCACTTTGATGTCAGCTTAGTCTTACTTTGACTTCACCTTCGTCTTACTTTGTGTTTCCGTCTTAGATTACTGTTTCCACTTCATCTTAGTTAAAAAAATAATGTTAAGTGTGAATTGTTAATCGTATAAGATATTCAATGATTAAGATCTCATTTGTAACATTTACAGGATTTTTAGCGGTAACTAACTTACACTGATTATTGCTAATAATGAGGTAATAATTAAATGTCAATTTAATACATATAATTTACAAGGAGAAAATAAAACAATGATATTGAGCAATTAATTTAATTAATATTTTCAGTTATCGATAAAAAGAAAATACCATAAAAATTCAAAGATTGATTATTGAATTAATTGTATCTTTTATGATTAACAATATCATCTAGTTCATGACGTGCCAGATGATTGATCAGTCAACATTGCCATGTTCAGGTTTCGTCTTATTTCTTTGAATCTTTCTTCACTTAATGGCTCAGTGAATATGTTTGCCCATTGATAGTTCGTCTCGAAAAACTATAGACTTACGTTAAGTGTTGTATTGCATTCTTCAAGGTTGATAGTACTTACGTCTTAGTTTTAAAAAAATAATGTTATAAAAATAAAAATAAAAATAAAAATATAATGATAGCAACAACAACAATAATAATAATAATAATAATAATAATATTAATAACAACAATGGAAAATAAATAATGACATAAATAAAACAGTTAATAATAATAAGGAAGACGAAAGCTGAAACAAAAGTAACACGAAAGCAGAAGCAAACTAAGACAGAAGCTAAACCAAAAATAAGACAAAACCGGAAGTAAACTAAGACGAAAGTGAAGCCAAAACAAGATGGAAGGAGAGGCAAAAGTAAGACGAAAGCATAAGCGAAAGTAAGACACAAGTTGAAGGAAAAGTAAGACGAAAGTGGAAACAAACTATGACGCAAGCTGAAGCAAAAGTAAGACTAAGGCGGAAACAAAACAAGAGGGAAGGAGAAGCAAAAGTAAGACTCATTCTGCTTTTGTCTTATTTTTGCTTCAGCTTCCATCTGAGTTTGCCTCCGCTTCCGTCTTACTTTTGCTTCAGCTTCAGTCTCAATTTGTTTCCGCTTTCATCTTACCTTTCCTTCAGCTCATGTCTTAGTTTCGTTGAGGTTGCGTTTTAGTTTGCTTCCGCTTTCGTCTTACTTTTCCTTCAGTTTTCATCTTAGTTTGCAACCGCTTTCGTCTTACTTTGGCTCCAGTATTCGTCTCACTTTCGCTCCTGTTTTCGTCTTTCTTTTGTTTCAATTTCAGTCTGACTTTTGCTTCAGCTTGCATCTTAGTTTGCTTCCGCTTTCATCTTAATTTTCCATCAGCTTGCATCTTAGTTTACTACCGCTTTCGTCTTACTTTGGGTCCAGTATTCGTCTTACTTTCTCTTTTATTTTCATCTTACTTTTGTTTCAACTTCCGTCTTACTTTTGCTTCAGCTTGCGTCTTAGTTTGCATCTGCTTTCGTCTTACTTTTCCTTCAACTCACATCTTAATTTGGTTGAGTTTGTGTCTTAGTTTGCTTCCGTTTTCGTCTTAGTTTTCCTTCAGATTTTGTCGTAGTTTTCTATCGCTTTCGTCTTACTTTGGTTTCAACATTCGTCTATCAGATATTAAATGATTAAGATCTCATTTGTAAGACTTACAGGATTTAGAGCGGTAACTAACTTTTCTTCGTCTCAGTTTCCTTCGTCTGACTTTTGCTTCCGCTTCGTCTTACTTTTCTTCATCTTAGTTTCTTTCCCTTCATCTTAGTTTCTTCTGCTTCGTCTCACTTTGACGTCAGCTTAGTCTTACTTTGACTTCACCTTCGTCTTACTTTGTGTTTCCATCTTAGATTACTGTTTCCATTTCGTCTTAATTAAAAAAAATAATGTTAAGTGTGAATTGTTAATCGTATCAGATATTAAATGATTAAGATCTCATTTTTAACACTTATAGGATTTGGAGCAGTAACTAACTTACACTGATTATTGTTAATAATGAGGGAATAATTAAATATCAATTTAATACATATAATTTACAAGGAGAAAATAAAACAATGATATTGAGCAATTAATTTAATTAATATTTTCAGTTATTGATAAAAAAATACCACAAAAATTTAAAGATTGATTATTGAATTAAGACAACTTTGTTTGATTTGTCCTACATCAATACAATTTATTTGATAACAATAGGATATGTTTTCTGTTATGGGTAGTGCTATAGGCTAAGCCAAAACTCAATTTCAAGCTAAATTTCAAGACCCTTAAGAACAAAATTCAAATTCAAATTCTTCTTAAACATTGTATTCAAATGTCTCTAGGTAAATTTAATTCAAGAATAATCTCATTTGGAAATCTATAGATCAAAATATAGCCAAAATACTAAAGCATGATCAGTGAAATCATTTCAGTTAACAATATTCCAACACACTCACCATTTTCATCCTAAATTTATCACTTAATATTTTCTGAATGGATTTATATGTTCATAATTAATAAAAATGAGTTATGAGTCTATTGGTTCAAGTCTCATGTCATTTGGATGGCAAGAGAAGAAGTTATAACAAAAAGAACAAAGGATGTTCAGAGAAAACACTACAACTAACATATTCTAACATGATTCATCACAAACTCAAGGTGAAAATAGGTTAATTTTTGGACATCAATATGATGACCATGTTAAATTGGTTTTTTTGGCTATTTTGTAAGGAATTAAAATCTAGTTTTTCTGTTGTAATTTAAACTAGAGTTTAACCATAATTCAAAGAGAAGATGGATGTAATTTTGGTGGAAAAGGTGAAGAACAAAAGAGAAAACTGCAAAACTATCCTTGCTGTAACTTTCTTTACTAGATGCTAGGAGTCATTAACTTGGATTAACATGTGTCCATAAGCATACTGGCCACTTATCATCTTCCTAAGCCACCAAATGCGGCCATTAAGCTAGGCCATTTATCTCCCACTTATTACTACCATTTTTCAATTAATTAGCTATCTCATTTGTCACTAATTCATTAGTCCACATGTCATACTATAAATGGTCCATATTTTTACATTTGCCTAGTCCAAAAATACTCCAAATTTTCAAAATACCTGAAATATCACCAAAATTACCAAATCAATTTTAATACACTCAATTTAATTTTCAAGACAATAAAATCCACAATTTCCATTTATAAATCAATTTTACTCGGATGTTAATGAATGATATTAATGTGCAAATATCAATATTCTCGTGTATGTGTATGGCACATTATGCATAAGCATGAAATAACCTTTCTAATTTCTCATTTACCTCACTTATATGGTATTTTAGACTTATCATGATTAGTAAGATGTTACAATTCTCCCCTCCTTAAAGAAATTTTGTCCTCAAAATTCTTACCTGATTGTTCGAACAGGTGGAGATATTGTTTCCTCATATGATCCTCTGTTCCTCAAGTTGCTTCCTCAGTTGAGTGATTTCTTCAAAGGGCTTTCACCAGTGGAATGGTTTCTTAACTACTTTGTCTTATAACCCACTATCTTGATCGACTCCTTAATATAGCTTAGATTATTAGCAAACCTCAATATTTTAAGCTGGTACACATATGTTGGATAAGATCTATATCTTCTTGACATGCTTACATGAAACATATTATGCAACTGAGACAACTCATTAGGCAAAGCTAACTTGTATGTCAAATGTCCTATCCTCTCAATGATCTTATAAGGACCAATGTACCTAGGGCTCAACTTGGCCTTTTTACCAAATCTCAGCACACCTCGTCAAGGTGACACTCTTAGAAACACTCTGTCTCCTACACTGTATTCCATATCCCGTTGATGTTGATCCACATAGCTCTTTTGTCTATCCTGAGCCACTTTTATTCGATCCTAATTAGTTTCACCTTATCCACAGTGTTTTGTATCAGCTCTAGACCTTCAACCATTCTCAAGCCCTCTTCATCCTAAAGTAGAGGCGATCGACACTTTCTGCCATACAATACCCTATATGGAGCCATTATGATACTACTGTGATAATGATTGTTATAAGTAAATTCAATTAATGCAATATACTGATCCCATGCTCCTTGAAACTCCAATACACATGCTCTAAGCATATCCTCAATCGTCTTGATTATCCTCTCACTTTATTCTTCTTTTGAAGATGAAATGCAATACTGAAGTTTAACTTTGTACCCATAGTTGACTGTAAACTCTTCTATTCGATACAATAGGCACCAAACCCCCATGCAATCTAACCACCTCATTCATATACTTCCGGGCTAACTAGTCTAGTGAGTTATTCTATCTCACTGGTATGAAATGAGTCGACTTAGTTAATCGGTCCACTACAACTCATATAACATCATTCTGCCTCAGAGTCTTAAGCAATCTCATTATAAAATCTATAGTGATTCATTCCCATTTCTACTCTGGAATAGGCAACAAATGTAACTTTCCAATAGGAGTTTGATGCTCAGCCTTAACCTATTGGCATGTTATACGTTAAGAAACAAGTCCCGCTACTTGCTTCTTCATTCTAGGCCACCAAAAGCGTTGTTTCAACGTGTTATACATCCTGGTGGTACCAGGATGTATAATATAAGCGACCGTATGAGCTTCCTCTAAGATTTTCTTCCCCAAATCATCTACATTAGACACATATAGCCTCTATTTTAACCACAGTGTTTCATCTCTCAATTTAAATTCAGAATGTATATTCCTTTTAACTTTCACAATCAGTTTCACCATTTCAGAATCTTTACTCTATACTTTTTTTATTTTATCATGCAATATTGGTCTCAACTTAAGTGTGGCAATCAATGTCTAATTATTCTCTAGATTTAACTCACATTTATAACTCTCATCAAGCTTGATAACCTCGATAATTGAATCTGAGCTACACTAGTAATCGATTTTGTACTCAATGCATTAGCCACAATATTTCCTTGGATGATACTTGATTGTGCAATCATAATCTTTTAACAACTCTAGTCATCTCATTTGTCTCATGTTTTATTCTTTCTGACTTAATAGATATCTCAAACTCTTATGATCAATGTATATCTAGAATGTCTCTCCATATAAGTAATGTCTCTATATCTTTAGAGCAAACACAACCACAATAAGCTCTAAATCATGTACTGGATAGTTAATCTTGTGAGATCTTAGTTGTCTCGATGCATATGCTATATCACCTTGCCATTCTACATCAAGACACATCCTAATCTTTGATGCAAAGCATCACTGCATACTACATATCCTCCAATTCCTGATGGTATAGCTAACACTGGTGCAGTAGTCAACTGATATTTCAACTCCTCAAAACTCTTCTGATAGTCATCATTCCATTTGAATGCCACATTCTTCCTTAGAAGTTTTGTCAGAGGGGCTGAGATCAATGAGAACCCCTCGACAATCATTCGATAATATCCAACCAATCTTATGAAGCTTTGTATTTTTGATACCTTTCTCAGAGCTTCCTAATTCATCACTGATTTACCTTCTTTGGATCCACTTGTATGCCTCGTCCAGAGACTATATGACCCAGAAATACTACTTGATCCAGCCAAAATTCTCACTTACTAAATTTGACTTACAATTATTTCTCCCTCATAATTTGTAAGATCACTCTTAGATGTTCCTAATGTTCTTCTTTGCTCTTTGAATACACCAAAATGTCATCAATGAACACAATCACAAATTGATTCAAGTAGGGCTGAAACACCTTATTCATGAAAGCCATAAATGCATCTGGGTCATTAATTAATCCCAACAACATTGCTAAGAACTCGAAATCTCCAAACCTACTCCTGAATGTACTTTTCGGTACATTAGCCTCTACTATTTTTAACTGATAGTACCCAGATCTCAAGTCCAACTTAGTGAATACCTGATGAAGCACATCACTCCCATTTGACACTTGCATGTGCACATGCCCGATAGAAATAGTATGTTAACCATTTCACCTTCACTATGTCACATGTCATTGTAAGTAAAACCATAAATAACATTGTTTGAAAACTAAAATTCTCCTCATTTCATTTTTCAAACTATAATTCACACTCTAGCATTAACCATCATCCATATTTTACAATGTCAACCTAGAGTGTTTACAACTCAGTCAACATAATATGCTACATATATGAGGAAAATAAACAAAAATTAAAACAAACTATTTCTTCAGTCCTAGTTAACTGACCTTTGAGCCATATCTGAACTCCAAAAGTTGTACAAAAACGCTTCTATGTAATTTTAGAAGCTAGGCGTCACTCTCTCAAACCTAAAATTATCAATGTTGTAATTTTGATGAGTTTTGCAAACTCAATAGAATAAACATACTCGATGGTTCACTCTTGTCATACAACACAATAGTTCATATTATCATGTAATTCGCATCAAATTGGTCACATCAAGTAATATTATGAATCATTTGTTCACAAATCTCATAATTCAAACACAATTTCATGACATTCATTATCACATATTCATACAAGGGAAGTCATCATAACAATGCAATTATTCAATTTATTCATATCATATTTGAATGCAATGTTTATCAGACTCAATTCATTTATTATGTTGTTATGATTTTGTGCCTTTTTCATTGTTCCATATCCGTTGTGGATATAGGGCTCTTTCATACTGTCCCTTATCCGTTAGAGATATAAGGCTTATTGTACAAATTGAACCGTAGGTTCTTTCCACAAATGTTTGAGTTTTATGATCTTTTTCACTGGCAACATTAATCATAACTTCCTTTATATTACATGCATTGAAATGAAATGCATTCCACAAATTCAATCATTATACTCATTCAATCATATTGACATTCTTTCTCATTCACATTTGTCATCGGGCTTTTAGTCTGGCATTCAACATTTAAGTAGAGAAATAAGTAGTTAATCACATTCACATTCAAATAGCACTTCCAATATTTTATTCATACATCACACTCCTCAGATATTTCATGTCTGGAATTCAGTACAAATACATCACGTATCAATGGAGAAACACTTATTTTGCCAAATTCACATACAAGGAGCACTTCCAATGATGTTTACATGCATTAAATGCCTCGGATAATTATTTTCCAAAATTTAGAACATAATCAACACATATTAAATTCAATTTAGTAATAAATAGAAAAAATTAAGGTGAGAACATCTTAGGTTACTCACTATTGCTCCCTTTTTGCTTATTGCCTTGAAGTTTCGGCAATATCTAGAAGCGGTCGCTTTACTTGCTCTTCCATATGCAATCAAATACAATTTCATGTTACCACATTATTCATGTAACTGAATATGCATTTTTACAAATGTATCATGTAACATGCATATTCAATGACATATGCCCGGGTATACTACTGTAATAAACCGATGCAAAGATCAATTGTACTCCAAATGTGTCAAAATTCATACACTCATTAACTATTCAAGCTTTCTTTTCAAAACAGACTTTTGGGTCTACTTTACTTGATCATTATGACAAGGAAAATGGTGTATTTCTGTTGGCCCCCCGAATTTTTTCTTTTAATTAAGCATGATTTAAATGAATTATGAGGTTTTAATGGATTAATTTATGGCGTTAATTATTATGTCATAGTAGAATTTATTGCTTGAATTAATGGAATTAAAGTGTTAAAATGATAAGAATATATGAAGGGCAAAATTGGTAGATCACTTAAGGTTAAAAGACATAAGGCTTATAATGGAGTGCAAAAGGGACATTTGATCATTATTAAGAGTGTAATTAAAAGAAGAAAAATTGTGAATAAGAAGAGAGCAAGAAGGAGAGTGTCGTGGAAGGAGAAGAAAAGAAGAGAAAAACTAGGGTTTTTGGAGATCTTGAAGAGTTTGAAGAATTTGAAGCTAAATCAAGTAAGTATAAACATCATTTTTCTTGATTTGATGATTGGAGCAAGTTAATGCGATAGTTAGAAGTAAAATTTGGTTGAATAGAGTAATAATCTGGAAAATTTTGAGAGAAAGGTTACTTTTCTATGAAAGTTCACTGCAGCAAAATCTCCTTACTTCACTGCGACCAACTCATTGGTTCGTCGCGGTGAAGTTTCTCCTGCACAGCTAAAACATATTTTGGTATTTTAGGCATAAATTTTTTTTGTAGTTATCCAAATGGAATGATTTTTGATTTACAGTAAACTAGAGAGATAGGAATACAAATTGTCTAACAAAAAAGAGTTCTAATTCAATCCCTAAGAAATTAAATTTTTGCATGGAAGTTGAGTATAGAATATTGTTTTAGTGTAAGAATAGTCCAAAAATGCTTGGGGTATAACTTTCAGATTACTAGACTAAATTGAATGATTTTAGTGTCATTAGAAACTTAAGACAATGAGGAACATTTTTTAGAAGGAAGTATTATAAAATTTCTTCATTTACTTGATCAGAATGATCTTGGAAAAATTGACCTAAAGGTTTGGACTTTTGGAAGAGTTTGAGTATTTAGAATTTATCTTAACGAATATGCTATATGTGGGTCCTCAAATTGTATTTATATTTATCAAGACAAGAGGCATCTTTGAGCAAGTTTATAAGCAAGGATTTCAAGGTGGGTTACAGTTTTATAATTAAGTAATAGGCCATTAATGTTTTCTTTCAAATGATGGAAATAAATGATTTCAACTATTTTATGAATGTACATTATAACTCTTTGAATGCTTTGAGAAAGTGTTATGTGTTTGGTATGAGCATACTGTGTTGATGAATTATGAAAAGAACGTGAAAATGATTTTTGAAAAGATACTATGTTTGTAAAATCAAGTTTTGAAAACGTGCCATTTTGGGCAACTAGTTTACAAGTTATGAGATACATGTTATATGGGTTTTGGTTTGGTTCATTTCATATGTCAAGTGCACCTCGATTAAATGCTTCTCCTGCCTGCCTGCTAGTGACATAGAGCTCCTTCATGGATTGCCTCATGTTTATGATTATACAAAACCACTATGTGGGATTGTGTTAGTTCGTTCTGTTCACAACTACACAGGACTATTATCTAGAAATGTGTGTGTTCGTTCTATTTATGGACCTTCCAAACTATTTTGATTTGCTTATGTGCCTATGATATGTTGACAAGATTGATGCATACCTGATTTGCATTATTGTGAATTTGGTTAAGTTCAATGTGAATTTTTGTTACAATGGAAACAAGTATTTCAACAGTTTTGCTTGTTACTGGTTATAAAATTGTTACCCATGAGCTTTAAGCTTACCCCCTCTCATTCCATCCCATCTTCAGGTGAGGAGCAAGAGATCGAGTAGTGAAGAGTCAAGGCATCACTCTAATTACGTTTATTTGGCATTTGAAGTTAGTTTTTGTAAAGCAAGGCTTTAGTCACATTATTTTTGTAAAACAAGGCTTTAGTCACATTTTAAGAAATTCTACTTTTGTAAACTATATATTTTTGGATTAAGTTGTAATGTAGCTTGAAATGCCTATTAAAGCCTTGTAAAACTCTTCTTTTAGATATTAATGAAATATGGTCAATGTTTGCCCCTAGTTTTCAAACATTTTGCATTGCATTAGATTTACAAACGAGATAAAGAATTTGGGAATTTGCTAATGTTTAAATTCAAGTTCCTTTTCGTCTTTGGATGGAACTGATGAGGGTGGTTGGAAGAATTTATGTTTGTTTTTAGTATGATAGGAAGTTGGGATTGTTGGGATTGTTTTGTCAGTTTCACCATGGAAAACTCTTATGTGGCTACTTCACCACGATGAGATCAAATAGTTGCTGCCGTGAAGATAAACATTCAGGTTTATCGCAGTGAAGTTAAATCGTTTACTGCGGCGTAATTTATCCGAAGGGTTATAGCTCCCAAGTTCTAAGTTTTCCACCACGCCCAAACTTCACACTTTATGACTTCCGGATAGTTGGACACGTGATTTGACATTGTTTTGAATGATTTGAATTGTTATACATGATTTGAAAATTATTTTTCAAGAACTAAAGATTTTCAATGGTTTTAAATTAAAGGAGTGATTATGCCTCCCCGAAAGACAACTCGAGGAGCTATGACTCGATCTCGCTCTCGCCAAGGGAACACAGATAAATCCTATGTCCAAGATGTAGGGACACACTCTGCTCCTGATGCTGAGGCACCTAGTATGCAACATGAAGTGCCATCGCCTCCTCCTCCTATGCCTACCATGGATCTGCAGTTCTTTTAAGCCTTTTTTTAGATTCTCACTTATGCCATAGGTCAAGAGTCATAAGTACCGATGCAAGCTCCAATGGGGAGGACTGGATAGTATGATAAGCTCCGCAAGTATGGAGTTATATATTTCAATGGTATGACAAATCCGAAAGAGACTGAAGCATGGTTGAAGAGGAACGAGAGAGTCTTGCTTCAAATGAAGTGCTCTGAAGACGAGAAACTGGATTATGCAGTGAGTTTGCTACAGGGGGACACACTTTATTAGTGGGAATCAGTGCCCCATAGTCAGGTTATGCCTCCGATGTTGTCATGGATAGATCTTGCAGAAGTGTTCAGAAAGAAGTACCTCTCCAAGGCTTATGTACAAGAGAAGGCCAGGAAGCTTCTGAATCTCACACAGAGGGACATGGGTGTGAGTGAGTATGAACTAAAGTTCACTCAACTTTTCTGATATGCGGCCAACATTATGGCGAACGAGGAAGATAAATGTCGTAAGTTTAAAGGAGGTCTCCATTTGGGGGTCAAGGAGAAAGTCTTAATCCATAACTTTTGTGACTACCAGCATTTGGCAGATGCTGCACTCTAGGCTAAAAAACTGGATAACATAAAATATGAAGTGAATAAGAAGAGGAAGAACAAGGAGCAATCCTCCAAGAAAGGGATGAGTGTTTCAATGCTTCAAAGGGGTATGAAAAGCTTCCACACACAGAGTGAGATGGGGAGTAGTGCCTTAACTAATAATAAGGAATCAAGGGTAGTTTCAATGCAAGCCTTAACTATGGAAGGAAATAGCAGGGTGGAGAGGAGCAGATACACAAACCCCCAATGTGAGCATTGTACAAAGGAGAGTGCATCAACTTACTTGGAGCATGTTTTTGATATGGAGAGAAGGGACATATGATCAAAGAATATCCCCAAGTAAAAAGGCAAGAGGGGTCACAGTTGCAAGCCTCAAGAAGAGTAGAAACGGTGGGAACCAGGCTAGTTACTAAGATGGGTAGTTCTGGAGCTGCAAGGAAGGTTATTCCTTTAGGAAGGCCAAAGGGTCAAGCACAGGTAAGGGTGTTTGCCATGACTAGAGAGGAAGCTGCAGTTGCACTTGAAGTTATTAATGGTATGGCTTAATTATTTAATTATGAATTATATGTGTTAATTGATTCTAGTTCCACGCATTCATTTGTTTTTGCAAGTATGTCATTATATGGTGTGAATTTGGTGCCTTTGGATAGTCCTTTGATTGTTAGTACTCCTCTAGGTAGAAATGTGATAATCATTCAAATGTATAGAAGTTGTGAATTCTTTATTGAGGGTGCTAAACTGGTAGTGGATTTGTTACCGTTAGAGTTCAAGGGTCTAGATGTGATACTGGGAATGGATGCCAAGGAAAAATATTATGCAAAGTTAGATTGTAGCCTCAAGAAAGTGGAATTTGGTTTGGCAAATAGAGAGAAGGTGATTTTCAAAGGAGATAATAAAGCGCTATCACCAAGAATTGTTTCAACTTTGTTAGCTGACAGGATGATAAGAAAAGGGTGTGAAGCCTTCTTGGCACATATTGTGGTTTGTGGATGTTGATGTGAATGAAGGGAGATTATAGGATTTTTTGGTTGTAAGGGAATTTCCAAATGTGTTTTTAGAAGACTTATCTAGTTTTCCATCGGTGAGAGAAATTGAGTTTGTCATTGACTTGATTCCCGATACCATGCCTATTTCGATACCACCTTATAGAATGGCTCCAGCTAAGCTGAAGGAGCTTAAGAAATAGTTGGAAGAATTGTTAGAGAAGGGGTACATAATACTGAGTTCGTCACCATGGGGAGTTCCGGTTATGTTTGTTAAAAAGAAGGATAAAACATGGCAGATGTGTATTAATTACCAGAGAATCAACAAGGTGACCATTAAAAACAAGTACCTTATGCCCGAATAGATGATTTGTTTGACCAACTGCAGGGAGAAAAGGTGTTCTCAAAGATTGATCTCAGTTTAAGTTACTATCAGCTAAGAATTAGGGAGTCTTATGTAAACAAGACAGCCTTCAGGACACGGTGTTGGGACCCGATCCGGGAACCGGATCCCAACCGAAAAAGCGGAACGCAAAAACAAATAACAAAGGAGGCGGGACGAATTACAAACGAAACAAACGATGACAAAGCGGAGGAAATTGAATGATAAAGAGAAAGAAGCGAAAGCGGATACATGAATCGGAAACAAAATCGAATAAACGGTTACAATCAAAGGCGAAATCCGAATCAAATTCAAACTTAAAATCAAAGTATACAAATGAAGACAAATCGAATAGCATAACAAATGTCCGACATCCGTGCATAAATTACTTTAAAGAAGCGTCGCGTTGAAAATCCTTAGACTAAGCCTATCCAAAAAATCCAGTATAATTTTTTTTTCATTTATTCCTTAATACACACTTATACAAGCAAAAACACTTTCCCACTTGGAACTTTATTCTCAATCAAACCTCAATTCCTATAATTCTTCTTAATTATTCTAACGAAAATTCGGCAGCACAACAGATGTATCTTGCAAAACCCAAAAATCTGCAAAGGTTCAAAACGCACTTCTATAATCCCCAATCAATTACACAATCAATCAAATCCACCGGACCCTCTGTCCGGGATCCAACACAACAAACACACTCCTATATCTAAACACTTCAAAATCCTTAATCATAAACAAAACAATCTCATAACTCGCTTCAATAAATATATTCATTGTTCAATCCCAACTCAACACAAAGCAGTATCTCAAATCATACTTATATACAATTCCCATTCATAAACAATATACGAAAA
Organism: Erythroxylum brevipes; assembly: GCA_027479065.1. Lineage (NCBI taxonomy): Eukaryota > Viridiplantae > Streptophyta > Magnoliopsida > Malpighiales > Erythroxylaceae > Erythroxylum > Erythroxylum brevipes. Next base: position 32,378,353 of record JANIHY010000208.1, read on the forward strand.
CTTAATACAATAAAAACACAACCCAATCATTTATGAATTACACAATTCCCAAAATCAAATTCACCCTACCCAACTTTATACACAAGTAAACTTTTCCAAACTTATCTTAAGTCATATACATATCCACACTAAAATC
>JANIHY010000208.1:32378588-32391542 GCA_027479065.1 Erythroxylum brevipes
CTCACACTTTCTCTCTTTATTTCTTGATTTTCAACTTAATTTCAATCAACTCATCCACTTTTGAATATTTCTTATTTGCAAACTTTATGGTTCAATGGTAAGAGGGGTGCTTGTAAAAGCAACAAAACCTTGAGGTTGGGTGTTCGATTCCCAGCAAAGAGGACAATACTGATTAAGGTTGGATGCCGCGGTATAACCCGCAAATACACGCCGGGGTATAACCCCCAAACACCTACGGGTGGGGTGTGGGGTCCAACATTAAATACATTACCTACTTCGAATTGATGCTAAAAACTTGTTCCAAGCTTCAATTTAGCCATTTCTCCTTTCTTCCTTCCAATTTATCATTCCCTAAAGCAATTTCATCAAAATTCAACTTCATAAATAACCAAATCCTTAAAATTACTGTCATAATTCATACTAATTCCAAGATATTTAAATCACCAATTTTGAAAATCCCCAAATTCCAAATTTGACCTAAACCGATTCACTCAAATTCAATATCATATTTAACATAATTTATCAAATTGAGCTTAGAAAACATTAATTCCTCACATATTCAAGCTATCTAAATCTCCAATTTTCAAAAACCTCAATTTTCAAAATTGGCCTAAACCAATTTACACAAATTCAATATCATAAATCACAATTTCTTAAAAATTAATTTCATATTTCACAAACCCATACTATTATCTATGATTCTACACCAATAATTTACAAAATCCCCAAAATCACAAATTTGGCATAATCCCTAACTCACATAAATCTAAAAATTAAATCCAATTAATCATGACATCTTCAAAATTGAGCTCATAATCCATGAACCCATATCATTTCTCATATTTCTAAACTAAAATTTCATCAAAAACACAAAGTTGAAAAATTTCTCTTACCTCTTTTCTTCTCCAAATTCGAATTTTCATGGCTTGAAAGGAAGCTCTCTTCATTTCCCACCTTTCTCCTTTGAATCAACATAAAAATTCTTCTTGAAATCCCAAAATTTTCGAAATCTCCAAGCTTTTTCTTCTTCTTTCTTTTCCACGGCAATGCTCTTTCATTTTCTCTCTTATTTCTTCTTATTTCCTCTCATCATCGTGCTTCTCCCTTAAAAAAACGACAACTCCCTTTATATATAATGCCTTGTCATTTAATGATAGTCAATTGACCAAAATGCCCCTAACATTTACTTTAAGTCATGCTTACTTGCGGATATGATTCGCACTATCAATTTGAAGGAATTTGTCAAAACTTCCTTCTAGAGAAATGTTCCTTTATGTCTTAATTTAATAATGCCATAAGAATCATCCAATTTGGAGCACTACATCAAAAGTTATGTTCAAAACATTTAAGATATGTTCATGTTCTAACACATTTTCCAGCACCTTATTTCCATCCAGAAATTAACATTCTTAATCCCAAAATTGAAATTTGATGTCTTCATAACAATTGTAGATCTATGTCTCTAGTTTAATCCAAAATAAGAATCACCTCATTTCGATTACCAGGGCAAAAGTTATGCCCAATATACTTTAAGATGTTCTTAATCCAAAACTACACACTAATCCGAATTTCCATTCATAAATTAAAAATCTTAGGGGCAAAATTGAAATTTACTTTCTTCATATGACTTGTAGTCCCATGTCTTAATTTTATTTTTCCTCAAGAATCACTTCAATCGGATTTTCACAGATCCCGAATTTCGCAAAATACTAAACCATGTTCAGAAAATTAGTCCACTCAATTTGATTAAATTAATCATCCTTAATTTAATCTCAAACATTCACAAATTTCTCGTAAAAATGAAATTCATTGTCTTAGGAATCCAACGCTTTGAAAACCAAGTCAATCGGATGTCGGACGGAAAAGATATGAGCGAAAGATTGAAGAAGGGTCATATTTCCTATAATCTGGAAATAATAATTATATAATCCGAAAATAATAATTAAATAATTAAAAGAATAAAAATTAATAAAAAAATTTATACAAAGCCCTCCTCACTAGGGTGATAGGTCGCCCTAGCGACAGTGCTTCTGTTTTTTTTCAATATATATATATATATATATGATTATATATATATATATCCGAATTTTCCAAAAATCGTAGCTCTTGATTCCGAATTTCAAATTTGACAAATTTGGTCTCTATGGAAAGTTTGAAGGAAGCTCTATAACTTCTATGTAGAACTCAAAACTCAATTGTCTCTAAAAGGGTCAAAAACTCAGTCAAAGGTACTGCCCCAATTTAATATATCGCTAAACAAATGCCAACTTTGAAAATTCATATCTTTCAACTCCAAAATCCAATCATGTCATATTTTATATTGATGCGAAGATCAAAAAGTCACCTACAACTTTTATGAAGGACATGAAAATCAATTTGACCTCTAAGGAAGTCAATGTTTCAGTCAAACGTTCTATCCTCTAATAATCATGCTAAAATCATAACAGAAACTTGTAAAAATCATAACTTATTATTCCTTGATCGAAAAATTCTATACTTTATGTCAGAATAAATATCAAATCAAACTCTTCAACTTTCATGCAGAACTTAAAGGCTAAATCAACCTCTAACTTGGTCAATTTTCTAGTCAAAGCTTCAGCCATATAAATGGGTCAACTTATGTCACATTCAAAGTTTGACTGACCATAACTTTCACTCCCGATATCAAAAAATTGCCAACTTTATGGAGACAGAAAGATCTTAACATAAACTACAAGTTTCTAAAAGACCATTTTCTCAAATTTTGCCTCAACAAAAAGTTAACTCTCAAGTCAAACTTTTTATCACTATTTATCCCTAAAAGTCAAACTTTCTAACTTCTTCAAATTTTCACACTTTTTCTTTTTAATTCTTGTCATTTAACTTTATTTCAATCAACTCATCCACTTGAACTCTCATAAACTATATAAATCTCCACAAAAATCAAAACAATCAAAACCCAATAATTCTTTTCTCATGAATTTCTTCAAAGCACAAATACCTTTATTTCACAATACTTACATAAAACCACTCATTTAATTTCACTTAATAATTCCAAATGTCACTCAAAAATCGGAGTCCAACATTCTCCCCCTCTTATAAGAATTTCGTCCTCGAAATTCATGCTTTGTAAAATCACCAAGTAACATATGCTTTTAACTAATTACGTTTCAAATGATCATAATCAATCACTTTTTCCTTATCACACATATTCCTCATCATATATGTATCTCAATCTCTTCACAATATTTCACTTCTTGTATCAAATGCTCAGGCGTGTTCTTAGAAACAACAAAACCTTGAGGGGTCGCAAGTTCGATTCCCAAAGAGGACAATACTGATTAATGGTTGGATGCCGCGGTATAACCCACAAACACAAGCCGGGGTATAACCCCCAAATACCTACAGGTGGGGTGTGGGGTCCAACACACGGTATGGTCATTACGAGTTCGTAGTTATGCCTTTTGGTTTGACCAATGCTCTAGCTGTATTCATAGATCTTATGAATAGGGTCTTTAAGGAGTATCTGGATCAGTTTTTTATAGTATTTATATATGACATTCTAGTGTATTCCAAGAGTGAAGGGGAACATGAGGAACATCTCAGAATAGTGTTGCAAACATTAAGAGAGAAGGAGCTTTAAGCTAAGTTCAGTAAGTGTGAGTTTTGGCTTCACAAGGTGATATTCCTTTGACATGTTATTTCTAAAGATGGGGTACATGTCGATCTAAGGAAAGTTAAAGCAGTGGTGAATTGGCATACACCAAAGACAATGACAGAAGTGAGGAGTTTTCTGGGTCTGGCAGGATATTATAGGAGATTAATTGAAGGATTTTTTTTATGATAGCTGCTCCAATGACTAAGTTATTAAGGAAGAATCATCAATTTATCTGGAGTGAGGAATGTCAGAAAAGCTTTGAGGAGCTCAAGAGCATATTAACAAATGCTCCAGTTTTGATTTTTCCTACTGGAGATGAGGGTTATACAATGTATAGTGAATGCTTCAAGAAAGGGTTTGGGTTGTGTGTTGATGCAAGGAGACAAAGTGATAGCTTATGCCTTGCGGTAACTAAAACCAAATGAGTTAAATTATCCGACATATGATCTGGAATTGGAAGTAGCAATTTTTGCCTTGAAGATTTGGAGACAATCCTTATATAGGGTTCAGACGAGGATTTTTACAGATCACAAAAGTCTCAAGTATTTGTTGAGTCAGAAAGAGCTAAATCTGAGACAGAGAAGATGGTTAGAGCTGCTCAAGGATTATGACCTATTGATTGAATACCATCCAGGCAAAGAGAAAGTAGTGGCGGATGTCTTAAGTAGGAAATATTCTGTAGTTCACATTCAGACCATTTATTTGTCATTATTGGAAGAGATGGTTAAGCTTAGGATAAGCTTGAAATAGGAGGAGCCTGATTGTATCATTGTAAATTTTAGAGTGAGACCGATATTTAGGGAGAAGGTTAAGGAGTCACAAACACAAGATACAGAATTGAGCAAGCTTCGAAAAGAAATTCAGAATAGCAAGAAGTCTAAAGTGTTAGTGAGGGATGATGGACTTATGGTTGTAGGAAACAGACTTTGTATTCCAAATGTCAAAGAGGTAAAGGATGAGATACTTGACGAGGCATATAATGCGCCTTATGCTATGCATCCAGGTAGCACTAGGGTGTATAGAGATTTGAAAGAGCATTTTTGATGGAAAGGCATGAAGAGGGATGTAGTAAAATATGCAAGTAAGTGTCTAGTGCGTCAGCAAGTCAAGGCTAAACACCAGGCACCCTTAGGCAAGTTAAGGCCATTGTCCATTCTTAAGTGGAAGTGGCAAAGGGTAACTTGATTTTCTGATAGGTTTGCCTAAGACTAGTAGGAAGCATGATGTCATATAGGTTATTGTTGATTGTTTGACAAAGTCAACCCATTTTTTGACAATTAAATAAACTAATTCTCTGCATACGCTAGCAAAGAAGTATATTGATAAGATAGTAAGATTACATAGGACTCCAAATTCTATATTTTTTGACAAGGATCCTCTATTCACTTTAAGATTCTGGGGAAGCTTATAAGAGGCTCTGAAAACCAAGTTGAATTTTAACATAGCTTGACGGATGGTCAATTTGAAAGGACCATTCAAAATTTTGAAGGAATGCTTAGGGCTTGCGTGATGGATTTCAAAGGTGCATGGGATGAGCATGATATGCTAGGATGAGGAAGGAGAAAGGAAACTGATTGGACCAAAGTTACTCCAGATGACAATTGACAAAGTCAATCTAGTTAAGCAATGGCTTAAAGCAGCACATGATAGAATGAAGAGCCATACTAATGCACACCAAAAGGAAATGGAGTATGAAGTCAGTGAGAAAGTCTTTCTTAAGACGTCTCCTTAGAAAGGAGTCATGAGATTTGGCAAGAAATTCAAGTTAAGTCCAAGATATATAGGTCCTTATGAAATTCTGAAGAGGATTGGACCACTAGCCTATAGATTGACGTTGCCACTAAAATCGTCTCAGATACATGATGTTTTTCATGTTTCCATGTTGAGGAGGTATATATCGAATCCCTCTCACTTCATTCAGACTACTGAGGTTTAGTTGAGAGATCATTTGACTTATAAAGAGACTTCAGTGGAGATCCTGGACACTAAGGAGAAGGTCTTCAAGAATAAGACAGTTTAACTAGTCAAGGTTATGTGGAGAAACCATTTTGTAAAAAAAGGCCACGTGGGAGCGTTTGGAGGCTATGAAGGAAGTATCCACACCTCTTTGATGGCTTAGGTAATAATTTCGAACATGAAATTCTTTTAAAAGGGGGAGAAATGTTGGCCCCCGAATTTTTTCTTTAATTAAACATAATTTAAATGAATTATGAGGTTTTGTTGTATTAATTTGTGGAGTTAATTATTATGTCATAGTTTGTAGAATGCTTGATTAATGGAATTAAAGTGTTAAGATGATAAGAATATATGAAGGGCAAAATTGGCATATCACTTAAGGTTAAAAGACATAAGGCTTATAATGGAGTGCAAAAGGGACATTTTATGATTATTAAGAGTGTAATTAGAAGAAAAAAATTGTGAATGAGAAGAGAGAAAGAAGGAGAGTGTCCTGGAAGGAGAAGAAAAGAAGAGAAAAAATAGGATTTTTGGAGATCTTGAAGAGTTTAAAGCTGAATCAAGTAAGTATAAACATCATTTTTCTTGATGTGATGTTTGAAGCAAGTTTATATGATAGTTAGAAGTAAAATAGGGTTGAATAGAGTAATAATCTAGAAAAATTCAAGCGAAAGGTTGCGTTTCTGTGAAAGCTCACCATGGTGAAATCTCCTTACTTCGCTGCGGCCAACTCATTGGTTCGCCATGGTGAAGTTTCTCTTGCACAGCTAGAACATATTTTGGAATTTTAGGCATAACTTTTTCTGTAATTATACAAATGGAATGATTTTTAATTTGAAGTAAACTAGAACAAGAGGACTACAAATTGTCTAGAAAAAAAGAGTTCTAATTTAGTCTCTAAGAAATTAAATTTTTGCATGGAAGTTGAGCATAGAATATTGTTTTAGTGTAAGAATAGTTTGAAAATGTTTAGGGTATAACTTTCAGATTACTGGACCAAATTGAATGATTTTGATTTCATTAGAAACTTAAGACAATGAGGAACTTTTTTCTAGAAGGAAGTATTTTCAAATTTCTTCATTTACTTGATCAGAATGATCATGGAAAAATTGTGAGTGAGAAGAGTGAAAGAAGGATAGTGTCATGGAAGGAGATGAAAAGAAGAGAAAAACTAGGATTTTTGGAGATCCTGAAGAGTTTGAAGAATTTAAAGCTGAATAAAGTAATTATAAATATCATTTTTCTTGATTTCATGATTGAAGCATGTTTATGTGATAGTTAGAAGTAAAAGAGGGTTGAATAGAGTAAGAATCCTGAAAAATTCGAGAGAAAGGTGACGTTTCTGCAAAAGTTCGTCGCGACGAAGTTTCTCCTTCACAACTCGAACATGTTTTGGTATTTTAGGCATAACATTTTCTGTAGTTATCCAAATGGAATGATTTTTAATTTGGAGTAAACTAGAGACAAAGAACTACAAATTATATGATGAAATTGAGTTCTAATTCAGTATTGAAGAAATTAAATTTTTGTATGGTAGTTGAGCATAGAATATTGTTTTAGTGTAAGAATAGTCCAAAATGCTTAGGGTATAACTTTCAGATTACTGGACCAAATTGAATGATTTTAGTGTCATTAGAAACTTAAGACAATGCGGAACATTTTTCTAGAAGGAAGTGTTATCAAATTTCTTCATTTACCTAATTAGAATGATCAAGGAAACATTGACCCAAAGGTTTGGATTTTTGGAAGAGTTTGAGTATTTAGAATTTATCTTAGCGAATATGGTATATGTGGGTCCTCAAATTGTATTTCTATTGAATGGGAATTTTTTCATTGATGAAGGAAATCAAGGAAGGCAAGAGGATCAAAACGAGAGGCATCTTTGAGCAAGTTTATAAGCAAGGATTTCAAGGTGGGTTACAATTTTATAATTAAGTAATAGGCCATTAATGTTTCTTTCAAATGATGAAAATAAATGATTTCAACTATTTTATGAGTGTACATTATAACTCTTTGAATGCTTTGAGAAATTGTTATGTGTTTGGTATGATCATATTGTGTTGATGAATTGTGAAAAAAATGTGAAAATGTGAAAATTATTCTTTGGATATTAATGAAGTATGGTCGATGTTTGCCCTTAGTTTTCAAACATTTTGCATTGTATTGGATTTACAAAAGAGATTAAGAATTTGGGAATTTGCTAATGTTTAAATTTAAGTTCTTTTTTTCTTTGGATGGAACTGATGAGGGTGGTTGAAAGAATTTAAGTTTGTTTTTAGTATGGTAGGACGTTGGGATTGTTGGATTTGTTCTCCTGGTTTCGTCGCGATGAACTCTTGTGTGATGACTTCACCGCGGCGAGATCAAATGATCGCCGTGGTGAAGATAAAGTTTTAGTTTTGCCACGGTGAAGTTCAATCACTCGTCGCGACATAATTTATCTAAAGGGTTGTAGCTCCCAAGTTCTAAGTTTTCCATCACACCCGAACTTCACGCTTTATGACTTTTGGATAGTTGGACTCCAAAAGTGGAGTCCAACATTTTTATAACACTTTCTTCTAGAAATTGTTTCCTTGTGCCTTAAGTTTGTAATGACACCATGATAATACAATTTGGTTAATTATTCTATGGTTTTTGCTCAAAATACTACAAACTGAGTACATTTGAAATTTTGGTTAGGGCATGATCATGCATTCAAGTTATACAACTCATATATGTCAATTACAATATCCAAAAATTACAAAATTTATACCAATTTAAAGCTAAGAGAATAAGCTATAACTTTTGTGAAGACACCTTTTTCTGATTTGGCCTACATCAATACAATTTATTTGATAATAATAGGACATGTTTTCTGTCACGGGTAATGTTATAGCCTAAGCCAACACTCAATTCCTAGCTAAATTTCAAGACAATTAAGGGTAGAATTAAATTTCAATTTCTTCTTGAAAACTATAGCCAAATGTCTCTAATCCAATTTAAATCAAGACTCATCTCATTTGAAAATCTACTGATCAATATATAATCAAAATACTGAAGCATGATCAGTGAAATCATTCCAGTTTAACAATATTCCAGCACACTCACCATTTTCATCCTACATTTATCACTAAATTTTTCTGAATGGATGATGTTTATAAATTTTGGTTGAGATGAAGAAAAATGTGTTATGAGTCTATTGGTTTAAGTCTCATGTCATTTGGATGTCAGGAGAAGAAGTTATAATAAAAAGAATAAAGGATGTTCATAATTGTCTCTCTTCAATAGCCTTGAAAGTCACACTCATGCATCTCTTCTTCTTCATCGAAACTAGATATTTTCCCTATCTTCTTCCTTCATTTTGTTTCCAAATTTCACACTCCTATATTATTCAACTAACACATAAATCATCTTTTCTACTTCCCTTTCAGTTCAACATAACACAACATATCAAAAATCCAAGATTCAACATAAACATAAAAAATCTGATCCTCACTCATGCATATTTCTATTTTTTGCATTTTCATTTTCTATATCTTTCTTCCATCTTCATCAACATTTTCACTTCCTTTAAACTCTTTCTATATCAAGATCTCACCTAATCCTCATTCCAATCATGCATGAACTCATTCACAAATATTCAAACATCATCAAAAACCATATACGGTATCATAAACTTAAAACTCAACTTGCTTGACTTAGCTCAGTTTCCAATAGTGAGAGTGGTTTCGATGGATGAAGAAATTCCATAATAAATAGTAACAAAAACTCCCTACATAGGTTGAAATTCTTACTTTGATGTAAGATTAAATAATCAATTTCACAAACTTGAATGACAAGCTATTTCATTGATGAATGAACAAATGAACAAAGAAGAGTTTGGTGAAGGTGTTTTCGGTGGTGAAGAACTTCACCACAGCTACAGTAATCTTCCTTATTAAAAATGTAACTATATGAATTAATAATTCACTGCCACATCTCACCCTTGCATGTAGGCCATTTCGCACTCAATAATCAGTCCACATGTCATGCTTCCATTTTTTCATTTTCATTTTTCCTAATCCAAAAATACCCCCAAATTTTCTAAAATTCACTATAAATTTAGAAATAATAATGACTCTCTCCAAATAAATTTTCAATACATAAAAACCACAATTCTAATTTTAATCACATTTATAAATCAATTATATCCAAAAAATGTCAATGAATGCATGTATAATTATTTCATGAATATCAGCACAATTCACATATTTAAATATGCCATATGATGCATGAAATGTACTTCTTATTTCTCAGTATTCTATCATTTACACTGTTATGGGGTTTTAGCCCCTAACATGGGATATTGGGACGTTACATCTAAGCTCCCTGCAATTGATCAAATAAGTCATCAATTCTAGGCAACGGGTATTTGTTCTTCACTATAACTCAATTCAGTTGCCTATAATCGATGCACAGCCTCAAAGTACCATCTTTCTTCTTCACAAATAAAACTAGAGCTCCCCAAGGTAAAACGCTGGGTCTAATAAAACCTTTTTTCTAGCAACTCTTATAGTTGAGCCTTCGACTCCTTGAGCTCCATAGGTGTCATCCTATATGGAGGAATAGATATGGGAGCAACACCTGGAACCAAATCAATTGTGAAATATGTTTTCCTATCTGGAGGTAAACCAGATAACTCGATGGCAAACACATCCAGGAATTTTCTAACAACAAGAATGTCCTGTACATTTTACTCAGCTTGTGTATCTATAACATAGGCTAGATAAGCCTCACATCTACCTTGCATCAACCTCAAAGCACTCATGAATGAGATCATCCTAGCTGGCACTGCTTAATTAATACCTCTAAAAACTACTCTCAGCTGATTAGGAGATTCTAATACCACCTCCTTAGTATAGCAATTCATGATAGCCCTATGAGTAGTGAGCCAATCCATACCTACAATAGCATCTGTCTCCCTTAACTGTAATATAATTAGGTCTTCCTCCAAATCTGCCTGTTCAATTCTAATCAAAAATCTCTTGTAGACTTCTCCAATTACTATGGTACTACCTATCGGTGTACTCACCTCTAATCTATGTTTCAATTGCTCTCTATCACAATGCAACTTAAATGCCAGACGCGGTGTAATAAATGAATGTGTAAATCTAGGATCTAACAATGCAAATGCTTCATAATCAAAGATAAACAATGCACCTGCAATGAATTCCTAAGAATCTTGAGCCTCCTGTCTGGTGATAGCATAAACTCTGGCCTGAGATTGTGGTTTGTTTCTCCGAACCTCATTCCTAACAAAAGGACTTCCAAAACTCACTCTGCCTCTGCCTCTGCCTCGACCTCTCTGCCTAGCCCCACTAGCTCGACTCTACTGAACAGTAGTCTCACTCACTGATCTTCCTTTTATACCAAACTGGTCTCCAATGGTAGTAGGACAATCCTTAACCTAATGATCAAAGGAGCTGCATCTAAGGCAAGCCCCAAATAATCTCTAACACTTACCACTATGCTTTTTCTTACAGTTCTTGCAATTGGGTATCTGACTCGAAACTGCACCTCTTCCCCTACTACAATGTATGAAACTGCCCCTTTGTCTAAACCCCGGCTGTCTTGATCCAACTGGTGGTTGAAAAGATCTATTCTGATGCTTATTAAACTTCCTGCCAGAACCACTGTGAACTTCACCAGGCCTCTTCATTTTAGACTCTTGCCTGAGTTCACCCTGATCATCTCTAAACAATTGTTCTATTCAGATTAAGGATACTCTGAGCTTAGGAAAACTGCTTAGGTTGGTGATTGCTAGCCTTGTCTAAATTTCTATATTCAATCTGTCTTCAAATCTCATGCACTTGTCATCCTCAGTAGGAATCAAAGCACAACCATACCCCATCAGCTCATTAAATCTGATCTCATAATTTGGCACTAATGTTCTGTCCTATTTTAGATGTAGAAATTCTTTCATCTTTCAGTTCAGGTAGATCTTGGGCATATAGTTCTCCCTGAAGGCCTTCAGAAAGTCTTCTCAATTTAGATTACAAGGCTTGGTGGCACTGCCTGGAGTAATCTTCCACCATTGATAAGCTAGGACTTGTAGTAAGAAAACTGCATAGTCAAATTTTTCGTTTGACTCACAATCTATCTAATCAAATACTCGCCCAGTCCTCTCTAACCATTCCTTGGCCTCTGCAGGGTATGTACTTTCGTAAAAGTCCACAGCCCCATACTTTCGTATCCTATATCACCTCCTCTCCCTTCTCTCAAGAACTCTTGGAGGCATTACCTTAGGTTGAGGTACAGAAGACTCTCTACTAGCTCTTGTCGATCCTAAATTAGTTGAGTGTCCTTCCTAATCACCTACGTTGGATGACCTATCATAAACAATAACTTCAATTACCATCTGCATTTCTAACTATATTTCATGTTTAACATTCCTACATGTCCCTATGGATGCCAACCGTGCTCTAATACTAAAAATGTAAGACCTTACTACCATAGATTACATACCAAAACACCCTATGGACATTCTAGTATATATCCTAATAATGGCATGTTAGACAAACTTGTATCTAACTTAATCATGACATCTTCTAGTATACACAAAAGCCACAAAATTTTAAAATCAAACTGCATTCCTCATTTCATTTCGTAAAAACCAAACTTACATTGTAGCTTTACAAACCATCCGAATATATACAGTATTAAAACTACATACATTACATGAGGAATTTTACAAAAACATCTATCTAATCTTTCAGTCTCAGCTGACTGACCTTTGAGCCATTTCCTTACAAAAGTACAAGAATTAATCTTCTTGAAGTGTCTCCCTTTCACTAATGTCCTCTCTCAAACCTAAAAAATCAACGTTATAATTTTGGTGAGTTTTGCAAACTTAGTGATGTAACCATCCTTGATGGTTCACCCAATTCATACCACATAACAAATCATATAAGCAGCTAATTTCACATCTTTTCATTTAGCAAATTACACTACATATCATTCACTTCATAACCCATTTTCAAACAAATACATGTCCATATTATAATTCATTTAGTCAAACACACTCAATAAGTGTATGTGTAATGTTCATGTGACCCACTTTTAATAAGTGTATATGTAATGCATAATCTCCAAATCCAAATGATATTATCATCATTAGTGTCACATTCCTCAAATATTCAAAATGTCCCCTTTTTACCTTGCAAACACTCTCAAAATACCATATACGATCACAGTCACTAATTAATACAATTTTGCTTGGATCACTTAAATCTTCAATATCATAATACCATTGGAGTATCATTAACTCCAATAGATATCACTCACATTTTTCCTTGTGTTAATTTCTTGCAATTCCTTAGGTGACTAATTCCCCAATGAAAGTA
>JANIHY010000208.1:32459801-32477026 GCA_027479065.1 Erythroxylum brevipes
TTATTATGATTTTTAAGATAAGATTAGTGTAATTAAAAAAATGGTAAAAAGAGTATTTTACGATTTTAAAAAATTTAGGATCTATTTTATAATATGTTAAAATCATCTAAAATCATTTTTAATATTAATCAGTACCGATATTGTATCATACCATAATTAAATCCGATATTAAATTCCCACGGTATTCATAATGTTGGTTAAGAGATTCTAATACATTAAAAAATGGGAGTCCAAATTTACGATAAAATCATGGATTGGCATTTGAGACGATTCCAACTCTTGTCCCAACATCATCACCCATGCTGCATTCCATCACCGCTGAATCAACCAAAGACTGCAAGTAAAACTTAACGAGTCAGCATCTTCGATGCCTTCATAAGTCTCTACCAATTAACAACGAGATACCATCATCTACACTTCCCAGTACACTCGCACATGTTTCCACAGATCAGGCATATGAATGACAAGAAATGACAGGATATAAACTGACAAGAAACATAATGAAACATCATTCTGTGCCAGTAATCTGCCGCATTTATCTGCAGGTAAACTTTACACCCCAATTGTGAAGAACTCAGAAATGATAGGCCCAGTTAAACAGTCTGTAAGGTTAAGGAGGCTAACCTGAAGTTCTTGTTCAGAATTTTTGAGTCGACTGGTGTATTCTTTTACTTTTAAAAAGCATTTGTGAAGCTGTGGAATATTCATAAAATGCAGCCATCAACAACAATCAACAAAACCAAAATCATACTTGAAGCCAAATAGGCAACAAGATAACTACCTTGGTCAACTGCGTCCTACGCTGTGAATAGATCTTCTTTTCAGTAATCAGCGCATCCTCCAGTTTCTGCATTCACCATAACTTTGTAAATATTTCCATAAAATTCTAACCCGCTGCAGCGGTGATACAGTGATATAAGAAAAGAATCCAAGACCAAAAAATAACACTAAAAACCTTGGTTTTCTTCTGTAAACCTGAAATATGATGTTGTTTGCTTATCAGCTGTTCTTCAACCTGAGAGATCTGGCAAAGGAAGAAAGTTTAGTTCCGTTTGAATTGACATAATTCAAAGTCAAAAGAAAAATATGCTAAAGAAAGAAAAGAATAGATCCTACATGAACAAAAAGAATCAGCATATGGAATTAAAAAGTTGCAAATTAACCTTTACATGGGACACAAAGTGACCCAATATCTAAAGAAAAAATAAATTCTACACATGCAACCATGTCCAAAATTTTTATCATTAACATATTTCTAAAAGGAAGTCTATAGTATATACATAATTTCACCATAATAAATTACAAATTCAACCAAAAGACTGGTCATCAAGATATCAACAGTAAACTTGTGGTCAGACCTCATACTTAAGCTCATCACGTTTTTGCCTTAATCTCTCCAATCGTTCTTTCACCTGATGAGGGAGTAAAATTATTAGCACTAAAGAACCACAACTTCTCTATCATGCAAATCAAAGATCCTGTATTTACCTCATCTCTGTATTGATCACTTGAATCCAATCCATTATAAGCCATACTGATCAAGTTAAAAGAATACTTCAGTAAATGTCAATCTATTAGTCTAATCTTCATGACTGCTTCAGAAGCATCCCTCTTGAGACTGAAAATCACCTTTTCATTGAGACTAAGAAATTTCGATCAACCTTGATAACAGATGAAGATGTTTTACAATTTGCCAGGCTAATGCTAACATTCATTGATGCAAGGAATTTGAACTAGTAAAAGGTAGAGGTTGCAGTAGCATTTGCACAAGATTACATTATTATTTCAAAACAACATGGAATTCCTGATAAACCACATTGACAAACCTTGTGACTTGGTGAGAACTACAAACTAAAAAATGAATATATAAAGACTCGCTTACCCATTCTGCGTCTTTAAGTTATAATCTGTTTCTCTATCAGTAAACTTATGAATGTCCTTGGTTACATCGATCACCATATTTGAATCCCAATCCATGATATTTCTCCTTTTCATGTGCCAATCAGAGTTCCCACCATGTTCTTCCTCATCATCAGGTCGATCATCCTTTCGGTTTTGATCTGCATTTATGAAATTGTCCCTTGCTTGATCATGTTCATATCCTCTTTCCCTCTCTTCATCATTGCCCCAGGACTGTTCATGTTCTCTAGACCTGTCACTATACCGTTGTGTATACCTGTCCTTATTTCTATCATGATCCCCACCTTGATTGGAATCCCGACCTCTGTCCATGCCCCTCTCTTGATTACATTGAAAATGTTCTCGACTGAAATTTGATCTTCCACCTCTGGTTGTTACTCCATTTACTCTCACCACTCGCCCATCAATAGTCTATTGACAAACACCTCAATATCAACGTACAGAATCTTACACAAAATTTGAAAAAGAAAAGAGAAAATTACAGTATCAACGTCAAAGAATAAGACTTGATATACGAAAGAATAAGGCAGATACCTTGCCATTCATGTCATTAATGGCATCAGTTACTGATCTAGGATTTCTAAAAGTAACAAAACCATAGCACTTTCCCCTTGGCCCATGATCACTAATTAGCTGCATGTCAAAAGTTCAATAACAGATTTAGCAAACCATAGGCAGCTTTCCAATAATAGGAAACAAAACCAAGTAAGAATTGCGGTTAGATACAAGAGCTTTCTGCACAGCACGGGAAAAGTTTGCTTTCCTCTTGGACCTAATAATAATTAATAGTCGTTTCATGAAGTTCCTTAAGATTTTGCTTTGGCCACTTTTAAGTAATTTCAATATCTTTCCTTCAATTCAAAAAGACAATGAGTTCCAGTATAAAACAAAACAGAAGGGGAGAAAGTAGTAAGATCAACCCCAACAACTAAAAAATGCCAATAATCTGACAGGCACTTCAAGTTTAGGAAGTAAATTAATCTAATAAGGAAAGCAACTAGTAATGGTATCAATAGAAACAGGTCTGTAAAGAAAACCTTGACGGCGACGATGGAACCGTAGAGACTGAAAACACGGCGAAGAGTGTCTTCGGTGGCAGCGTTAGGGAGTCCCCCAACGTATATAGACTTATCGTCGTCCACAGTCATATTCTGCAAACTGCGATGGCGAAGCCCTACAACCATATGCTTATAGAAACTTGAGTAAGCCTCTTCTCATGGGCTCATCTTAATGTTTGCATTCGTTTCAAGTTCATCCTTTCGTGGGCTTGCAAAATTACATTCTTAAACTCGACAGGTCTCTTGTAATAATCAAACCAATCAAATTGTAGAAGTCCTTTTTCGTCGAGGCCTTCTCCTTTCACATTTCAGTATTCTGTAAGCAAACAGAGTGATTTGTTTTAGTTTTCATTTTCATTTTTATTTTTAAATATAATAAAAATTTATTTGTTCGAATTTTTTACTTTTATTTTTAGTTTTAGCTTTTTTATTCTTAAAATTTGAAAAAAAGGCTTTATTAATTAGGAGTAAAATATATTAGATTTTTCTAAACTTTGCGCTTTGGCTTGATTTCTACTTGGTATTATTTTTGTTGAGTTTATACAAAGTCTCCCGTTCTCTTTAGGCAAACATAATATTGTCAACTTCAACTTTTAACCTATTGATTTGCTTTTCATAACCAACCAAAGGAAATTCTTTAATAGATTTTCTTTGGATTTGACTGTCTCCTTTATCATTGCTAGATATGAGACTTAGTAAACGTAGAGATTACACGTAATATAATTTTAGTTAAGAAGTTACTATTCCAACTTTCAAGTATTTTATGCATAGAGTCAATCAATGATCGACCTTTATAGAAAGATATTATAATTTTAGTTATTAGTATCCCTAAGTAATTTAATGGAAGCTTTTCATGTTTGATGCTTATTGTTATCCCCTCAGGCTCACCAATTTTTTTTAACAATAAACTACATATAAAAGGTTTTTTTTAGTAGGGTTGAATCTCAGACCTGATATTTCCTTAAACAAAATTAGTGAGCTTATAAACACTTTGACTAATTCAAATCAGTTGCAAAAGAAAGATTGAAAATACTAAGTTTTTTATATTTAGAATGATATTTAAACCTTTTTTTCAATGGAATTATTCTTGACTCTAATTTTGGTGAAGACCTCCATGTACAATATAAAGAGATAAGGAGATAAATGTTTTGAAAAGTGGGGTTGGCTCTCCATTGATTAGGATTGAGTAAGTAGGATAAGAGACAAATTGTTTTATCTAATTTATAAATTTGCTTGTGAATCCTTATATTTCCATAATGTTGAATAAAAACACTAGTTTAGGGAATCAAATTCTTGGTTAAAGTCATCTTCAAACTATAACTTCTCTTTTTCTTCATCTTGTGATAGTTTTTAAATAAATCTTAGGCTATAATTATATTTTCACCAATACTCCTAATTTGGATGAATACAGCTTGACTTGGATTTATAATTTCCTTAAGGAAAACTTTCAATCTAGTTGCCAACAACTTAGAGATAATTTTGTAGATCATATTAAAATAAGAAATAAGAATATAATTTAATATTCTAAGGGTTTAGGAATCTTTGGCGTTCAACAAATATAAGTTTTATTGAGCTTTGTCAAAAGTTTCCTACTTGCGAAGAATCCTTGATTAATTCTTAAGATAATAGCACATGTTATTTCCTATGTCTTTTAAAAAGCAAGGAATTGAAGCCATCTAGACCTAGAGCCTTATTTGGCATCAAGCTAAATAAACCTTTTTTTTAATCTCAGTATTGAAGAATTCCATAATGAGGCATTCTGCTAGATTTCTTAGAATGGCCTGAGTTATGAAGCTTCTTATATCATTCATAAAGAAAGAAACATTATTAGCAACACATAATGTCTCCTTGAAGGAATTGGAAGTCAAGGACTTTTGCTCTTATTGATCACTAATCCATCTAAGCTTATTAAGGAAATTATTTTATTAATCTTCCACCTTGTAAGTATTATGTTGTAAAAATACTTCATATTCCTATCCTTACCTTTTAACTAGTTAATCCTTTAACTCCTATATTTTTTTAATGCATAGTAAATCTCCAAAGACCATATATTTACTAAGTCTTTATGCCTGTGTAAAATTATGAATTTTGATGTTTTTTTAGACATGGCCACTCACACACCCATGTAAGTGGCTGTATAAATCCCAAAAATCTTAAATTTTACTATAAAAGGATGTTAGTGGATGCAATTTGATGAGAGCTCATTTTTGTAGTAGATTTAAGATGTAAAGAACCTAAAGAGGCAACAATTTTGATTAAGGGATGAGGAATACATGAGTTAACATTAAGATATCTAGTAGTTATCTACAACAAATTCGAACTTGCAAGAAGATTCAACAGAAAAAAAGGGAGATTTAGAATTATGATTCATTTATTTTCTATTAGTTTTCCTTCATTTTATCTTTGATTTAATTTTCTATTATTAGTAACTAGATTTATTTAGTGTCTAGGTGTGATGAACATAATTTTGGGATAACAATGTGTTTTAATTTTTTTATTCAATGCAAATATATTGATTGATTATTGCAATTCAATTATATGTTTCACTCTTGTGCTAATATATCCGGAATATTAGTGCATGATTTGATTTCATATAATTAAGATTGAGAGATCCTCTTGTAAGAATAGATTTACCATAATTAAAAGGGTTGTATGCAAACCTAAAGATATGTTGACATAAATCCTTTGGATTAGGGCCAAACTTAATAATATAATTCATAAATCGATAAAGCAATCCTAGGGGTTTTTAACTAGAAAGATTTATGTTAATCAACTGGTAGATTAGTTGTTAATAGTCTCGAGAGAGCTATTAACATAAGATAGCAATTTCTATAGTCCAATATTTAACAATATAATTGCATGGTAAAAATTTAATTATTTAATGATTCTTAGGGAGATTCATCACCTAACACTACTAATTGATATTGATTTTTTTTTTCATATTTTACTTGACCTAAGTTCATAATTGTTTAATCTTTCCTCAATGTAATTGTTTAGTTTACTTTTTATTTAAAATCTAAAACTTCAAAGATTCTTAGTTTAGATAATAGAAAAGGATAATTACTAATATTTATAGTTATCATGGGATCGACTTGCACTTGCCTTAAATTAGAAGATCAATCAAGTTTTTGGCATCATTGCTGGGGATTGTAATATTGAGGAAACCTAAATTTTATTACTGTAGCCATCTTTATTTTATTTTATTATATCTTTTTTGTTTCTATTTTATTTTATTAACTTGTTTGATTTTTCTTTTTCTTATAGATTAAGACTCTTGGTTAGCTTAGGACCTAGAGTAATTTTGAGAGCTTAATCTACATACAACCAGAAATCAAAAGAATAGTGTATAGAAATCTTTGTCAAACATAACTGTGAGAGTTTAAGCTAGATCGTCAAATTGAAGAATTGGGAGGTCAAATGGATATCAAAGAATCTCACAATATGGTTGACCAATTGAGGACTATGTTTGACTATGCTAGACCACAATTAATTGGAGAAAGTTCCATCATAGTGAGACCGATTATTAGTGCCAACAACTTCATGATAAAACCTAGCATCATCCAGATGGTGCAACAATCAATCTAATTTGATAGACTCTAAGATGAAGACCGAAATGTGTGTATTTATAATTTTTGGAAATTTGCAACACTTTTAAAATCAACAGGGCTAATGAAAATGCCATCAGACAATGGCTATTCCCTTTCTCCTTAAGAAGGAAGGCCAAACAATGGTTGAATTCAATGCCATGATCATCACTCACACATAAGAATAGTCAGTCGAATTCAATGAACTCTGAGATGAAGAATTGAATGTGCATATTTCTAAGTTTTTTGAAATTGCAATACTTTTAAAATCAATTGAGCTAATGACGATGCCATCAAACTGTGACTATTCCTTTTTTTCTTAAAGAGGAAAGGTCAAACAATGGTTGAATTTGATGCCACGATCATCATTCATAGTAAGGGAACAAGTAGCTGAGAATTGTTGAAGTGTTTTCCACTAGTAAAGATTGCTAAATTGAGGAATGACATCTCTTCATACCCCTAAGTAGAAGCTAAATCATTATACAATACATGGGAGATATTCAAGGAGATTTTGAGAAGATTCCCACATCACGCTCTATCGTTTTGGATACAAATCCAAACGTTTTACAATAGATTGAATCAAAGCACTAGGTAGTCTATAAATGCAACAGCTAAGGGGACACTTAATAATATGATAAGAGAAGCAACCTAAGATCTTATAGAAGACATAGCTATTGAACAACTACTAATGGTGCTTGTCTAGAGCATGAATCAATAAGCTAACGAGAGTTTATAAAATGAACACAATGACACAGTTGGCAAGCTAACCGGAAGCCTTAAGAGCAAAAAAAAAATGATAGACTTACAATGCCTCCATAAGGTCGAGTTATGCAGTGTGAGATGTGCAGGCTAGATCATTAAGTTCAATAATGTTAATCAACACAACTAGAGCATATGGACTATTTAGGGAATGCTCTTAAATCACAAAATAATCCATATAGCATCATGTATAATCTAGGATGGAGGAATCACTCTAACTTCTCTTGAGGAAATCAAGGCCAAGCGAGAAATAACTTTACTTAGATTCCAATAGCACCTCAAACCTAAAAGTCTTTGTTAGAAGAGATGATGTTAAAATTTGTTCATAATAAAATGCAAAACATCATAGAATGAAGACTTCCATACGTAACATGGAGATAGCTCAACCAATTGGCTAGGATAGTGGAAAAAAAAAACAAAGGGGAGTTTACCTAGTACAGCATAAATGAATCCTAAGGAGCGCGTAATGGTAATCACCCTAATAAGTCAGAAAAAGCTCTAAAAAGAGAAGGTGACTACAGAGAGTTACTCAAATTTTAAAGTTGAAATTTTCTTGAACAAAGTCAAAGAATACCATCCTACTGCAACGCTGAACTTTCTGAGCCCTTTGGTGATTGTTTTGTATTTGGAGATATTACTGTATATTGATATATACATGGTTATATATGAATTCAAAGATATATTTTAATTCTTTTGGTACGTATGCCAATGATTTATAATGTTATATGCCCTTACATGAACTTAGAGTTCATCGGTATGCGAAATCATGGAGATTTTTGACATATAAGCTTTTAAGTGTGAAAAATTGAGTCCATTGGATGGATATGAGCATGGTGGTTAAATTAAATGTGTTCTAATGCCTTAGATGTGATTAGACATGATTTATAGACTTATTGGACACTTAGAAAGCTTAATTGGAAAAGTTGATATACATAAGGGCTTATTTACAAATTGTTAAAAATTAAAGGATTTAATTGTAATTTTTCAATTCTTGGAGGACCAATATGTAATTTTATAAAGTTAAAGGGCTTAATTATTATTCCCAAGAGTTCAAGGACCAAAATAAAAATAAAATTTTTGGAGATTCCTAAACTTTGGGCTTATTGCAAATTTAGGAAAGTTTGGAGGGTAAAATGATAGTTTCACATAAGCTAAGGACAAAATGACAAATTCACCATATTTTGGTCAAAGAAGAGTCAAAATTCTAGACTCTTCTTATGTATGGATGTGTACCCCCCATTTAAGACTTAAACCATCTTGTTTTAATTAAGACTTAAACCATCTTGTTGTCTCCCTTGTTCGGCAACACCATTGTAAATTCTTTTGTCTCTTAGAAACCAAACTCATTATCTCTGGGTTGGATCGACTGATGTCTCATCGGTTTCCTGGCTGGTGTTATCAGCACAACTTTGATGTTATTGAGAAAGGCCGCATGGTTATTGGTTGGCTCCCGTCCATCTATTCCTGTCACGTAGTGGAGGTTGGAGATCAATATATTCATTGTAGGGTGGTCCACATTCCCACCCAACGTGACTTTTTAATATCTTGCATCTATGGGTTGTATAGTGTTCCGCAACGTCGGGTCTTATGGAATCGTTTGGGTGAATTCCAGCAGGTCCCTTCCCCGCCTTGGTTGCTTTTTGGTGATTTTAATTGTGTCTGCAGGGCTGATGAACGGATTGGATATACACCTACTACGGACTATTTTCTGAAGGACCTTCAGGAGTTTCGGGTGGCTTTGGGGTTAACTGATGCTCCTTTTCGGGGCGAGGTCTTTACGTGGCAGAAAAATCATATGTGGGCCAAGCTGGATCGGGTTCTAGTTAATGTGGAATGGGACTTAAGGGGCTGGTACTGTTTCGCTCATTTCCTTCCTATGAGGATTGACTCGGATCATTGTCCGGTTATTGTTGACTTTGCGCGTCCGGCTACAAGGGGTAATCGCCCTTTCAAAATTTTCAATTTATGGCCTCAACACTCTACGTTTTCGGATATTACCAGATCTGCTTGGGGTGTTTCTGCACATGGTACTGCCCAATTTATTTTGGCGGCCAAGTTAAAGGCATTGAAATGTCCGCTCAAACGGTTGAATTCTACTGCGTTTGGTCACATTTCGACTAAAGCTCAGGAGGCGCAAGCTACTTTTCAGACCGCTTATCACCTCTCTCTTACTCAGCCTGATGATCCCTATTTGACTTTGGAGCTGAAGGTCAAGCGCCAACAAGCCTTATTCCTTCAGGAGGCTGAAAGGCGTTTCTATCAACAAAAAGCTAAAGGTACCCATTTGATGGAGGCGGATCGGAGCACGCGATACTTCCATTCCCTGGTTCGTAAACGTCACCGGATTAATGAAATTTCTCATTTGATTAAGTCTGATGGATCCCCTACTTCTTCGATGGGGGAGGTTGCTTTGGAGCTTGTCCAATATTTTCAGGGGTTGCTTGGTGATTCGGAGTCTTGTGCCCGGTTAGCCTTCCAGGTGGTGGCTTCTGGCCCTTTGCTTACACCTGACCAGAGTACCCAATTGATTGAACCGATAACAGATCAGGAGATTAAATGTGCCTTGTTTGCTATCGGCAATGATAAAGCTCCGGGCTCGGATGGCTTTACCGCAGCATTTTTCAAACATCAATGGGATTTGGTTGGAGGGACATTAATTCAGGCCGTTCAGGAATTTTTTACCAGTGGACGACTCCTTAAACAGATTAATCATTCGATTCTCACCCTTATCCCGAAGACTAACCTTCAACCGAAGGTTACTGATTTCCGGCCCATTGCTTGTTTGAATGTGACTTATAAGGTGATTTCGAAGATACTTACTGAACGTCTGAAAGGGGTGGTCGGGAGTCTAGTGGACTTAGCCCAATCAGCTTTTATCCCGGGGAGAACCTTACATGATAATGTATGCCTTGCCCAGGAACTCACTCGGGGTTATAGTCGTAAGCAGATATCACCTAGATGTCTTCTCAAATTTGATCTTTCTAAAGCTTATGATCAGATTTCTTGGGACTTTCTTCTGGATTTGCTTCCTGCGATGGGCTTCCCGCCTCGATTTGTCACTTGGATTCAAGAGTGTGTTACTACTACTTCTTTTTCCGTTTCTATCAATGGCGACTTACATGGTTTTTTTCATGGTTGTCGGGGGTTGCGGCAAGGTGATCCGCTGTCGCCATTATTGTTTGTGTTATGTCTTGAATATCTCTCCAGGGCACTCAAATGTAGCACTTCAGATTTCGAGTTCAATTATCACCCTAAATGTCATCAATTACGTATTACCCACCTGGCTTTTGCTGATGACCTCATGCTATTTTCCCGGGGGGATCTTCCATCTGTTTGTATTCTGCTCAATTGTTTGAAACACTTGGAACGTGTGGCTGGCCTACGGGTCAACCCCCACAAATCCAATGTTTTTCTTGGTGGTGTCTGGGGCGTGGAGCGAACTTCTATCTTGCAAATTACTGAATTCGGTTTGGGGGACTTTTCGGTTAAGTACTTAGGGGTTCCACTTGCTCTGGTGAAAGTCTCGGTTCTGCAATATGCCGGTCTATTGGATTCAGTGGAAGCTTGTTTAACCAGGTGGAATGGGCATTCCTTATCTTATGCTGGTCGGGTTGAAATTCTGCGCTCACTTGTTCAAGGTCTCCTTTCCTTTTGGTTCCAATCGTTCTCAGTACCTGTTGTGGTTCATGATAAAATTATTTCCTTGTGCCGTTTGTTCCTTTGGGGAGGAAAACACTTTCGCGTAGCCTGGGAGCATATTTGTGCGCCAACAATTGAAGGGGGCCTTGGATTGAAACAATTTAAAATCTGGAACATGGCGTTGTTGGCTAAGGTCCTTTGGAATTTTCATGAAGAAGCCAACTCCTTATGGGTGAAATGGATTCATGCTATTTATTTGAGGGGGATTTCGATTTGGGATTGGTCTCCGCATCCCCGCGACTCGATGTTGATGAAATGCCTAGCTCATATACGGGATACTTTGCTGGATCAGTTGGGAGGGCGATTACTTATTGTTGATGCATTACGGAAGCTGTGCTTTAATGGCCGTCTAGTATCGGGGCAGGTTTATGATGTGTTACGTCCCTCATACCCTCGTCGCCCATGGATGTCGTTTATTTGGAGGTCGTATATTCCCCTTAAGTATTCGTTCATTGCATGGTTGGGTTTGAGGAAGCGTCTGCCTACTAAGGATCATCTATTGTTTCTTGATGTGGATCGGTCGTGTGTTCTTTGTAACCGGGGCTTGGCAGAAACTATTGATCACTTATTTTTTCAGTGTGAGTTCACCAACGCTGTGTGGCGAGATATCCGCCAATGGCTGGGCATCCACCGTGAAATGGGTTCTTTGTTGCGAGCGGTCAAATGGATTCGTGTTGAGGCACGAGGGGCATTATTGAAATGTAAAGCAACCAGAATTGCTTTTTTATGTACTGTCTATACTATTTGGCAGATCAGGAATGCTGTGCAAATGGAGGGTGCATCCTTCTCTAGTCACGATGTCACTTGTCGAATTAAAACTTCAGTTTATCAGATCATTTATCATTTATATCCGGGTGACCTTATTACATTCTGAGGAGGGGAGGTGATGCTGTGGTAGGATTGGCTCGTGTCGGGGATGGGGGCTGGATGTCAGTCGTCCTTCGGGCCTGGTTTGGCCGATGGTGCATCTTGGCGGGGGATGACAAGTGCCCTGTGCGATGAATGATGCGGGCTTCATCGATCTTCAGGGGGAACCATTCTGTCTTTTCCTTGGTTCCTTCAGCATGCATTTTCTGCTGAAAATGGATGCTCTAAGAACCGTCTGCTGGGGAGGGGATTGCATGGTTGGCTTGGCTTTCTCCTTTTTCTTTTTATTTTGGTTTTTGTGGCTGTGTTGGTGTCATATTTTCTGGTGGCGATTTAACGCCTGGGAGGTTTCAGTTGTCTGTGCTGCGACACTTCTTGTGTGTATCAAAACGATGTCGTAGTGTTTCTTTCCTGGGGTGTTCTTCACTGTCGTTCTACCTTGCATGTGCCCGGCGCTGTTCCACTTTAGTAGGTGGTCATGGTGCCGCCCAGTTGGTTTGAGTTTGCCAACTGGCCTTCGAACTGCCGATGAATCTCAAACGATGTCGTGAGTGTCGGGTATTGTAACTTCAAGACCTGTTGCTTTTGTGATCCTATGGCCTACCTTGGGCCTCAGTGCTTGGGTGTATGCTTATTTGCCACGGTCTTTCTGTTCTTTTGGGGTGCCCATTCGGCTTCGTTGTCTTGTTCCAATTCCTAGTAGTGTTGGGATCCATGATGTTTGGGCCATTTGTTCCTTTTGTTTTTATATTGGGTTTTCAGGTGTTGGGCAGTGCTAGAGCTTTGTCCTTCCTTGTAGACTGGGGTATGCCCCTGTGCACGTGTACATACCCAATTCTTTTGATAAATATTTACCTTTTATCAACAAAAAAAAAAGAAAGGAGAAGAAAAGAGAACAAATAGAAAGAAGAGGAAGTTTTGGCCATCACCAAAATTTACCTTTCTTTTTTGTTTTTCAATTCAAACCAAGATGTTCTAAGCTAATTTGGGGTCAAGGAACTCAAATCTATCATTAGATTTGAGAAATTCTTAAAGAATTTGAAGATATCACTAAAGGAAGGTTTAGGTAAATTTGGTCTCATCTCTTTCTACATTATGATTTTGAGTTTGGTGTTAAGATATGTTGTTCTCCATGCTTGATAATGTATGAAACATGGCTTAGATGAATGAAAAGTATCATGGAGAGAGTTCTTCAATTCAAAACCAAAATTGTCCCTTTTACGTGAAAGTTTGTGAATTATTGAATATCTTTTTAAATTGATGGTCTATGAATTCTATGGTGTTAATTATACATGTATGATGTGAATTGATGATAAAGAATGAAGAAGATGTGTGTTGGTTAAGTTTAGGTTGAAATGATGGAGAAGAGGTGGATTAATGTAATGAGTTTTACAATTGATAAAATGTAGCTTAAATGAAGGAAATTGGTTGGAATGGAGTAGTGGAATGTGTCATTGATTGGAATTGTTTACTATAGGACATGATAGGAACATGAATTATTATGACAAAGTCTTGAAAATTTGACTTGAAAATCATGCACTTTAGGTGTTTGATAAAATGCCTAAGTTAACTTGACTTAGGATTTAAGGCTTTATAATGCTATACATTGGAAAACACTTCCATGTTTACGTAGAGTGTACTTGAAATGTTGCCTATATTGATGAATAATGGCCTAATATGCTTAGATAAAGATGTGTTTAATTATGTTATGAAAAGAGTAAGTTTGGATTAAAGGCATCAAATGCCTTAGAAAATGAAAAAGAGAAGCTAATGTGATGGTGTATAAATATGAAATATATGTTTAAGTAGTAATTTCATTGTATGTCTTTTTATGTATAAAGGCTCGGAAGCTGTGAATTAGGGAGCTCGTATTGAGGATTGTTGAAGTTAAGAGAGTGTATATCTTCTTTGAGGTGAGTTAGGGAGACCATATTTCTCTTATAGGATTAGAACATCCTAAGATAAGCATGAGGACTTGTATGTGAATTTTGAACCTTGGCAACGTATGGTAGACTTGAATTTCAAATGGATGTTAATATGCTTAGGTATTTAATAAATGACAGTGTTTTTAATAACTCTTTGCATTTGGAATGCAACTGATGTTTTTATTATGTATTTTGAGAAATGATATTGTTTTCCACCAATCTAAGCTTGAAATATAAAGGATAACGTTTTATTTTCTGAAACTACAATTTTGAACAACTTTGCATTTAAAGTACAAAAGATGGCTTTTATTTCGTGAGATAATGTTTTGGAATTTACATATGCATAATCGAGTCATGTATGATGCATGTTTTTGTTCTCTTTTGGCTTAGAGCCATTGTATGGTTTCATTTTATCAATTGGACCGATAAATAAAAATAATTGCTTTACTTGATTTTTATATTTAATTTTTGTATATGATTTTTATGATTGGTGAGGAAATGATTGGTCAATTGTGTGCTGGGCACAACTGATGAAGCGACTATCTATGAAAGTCGAGTCGCCATATCGACACCTTTTTATAGGACTCATGGGTGATTCCACACCTAAGGTCTGGACACCAAGGTGGTCATCACTTAGGGTCATGAAGCTCTTGTCGACTGTAGTTTGGACTTACCACGGATGAAAGTCGAGCCAACACCGATAATCGATGGGTATGCACATTATTTTGACCAAATAGTGTTGTCACATATAATTTTTTTGGCTTATCCTGATATTGGTTTTCCTATCGATATTTGATATATAAATATGATGTTTTTATGCTTTTGTGTACTGAAACTAGAACCTATGTTCACTGGATGAGTGAGTTAATAGGCTAGACCTATATGGTTCTTAACTAGTATACGTTGAGTCATAGGTTGGGCCTATGTGTTTTTTTATATGATATATATTCACTTCATAGGTTATCTCCGTCGTCTTGGTACGAATAGAATTCTATTTGTGTTATATGTTTTCCTTCTCACTGAGTATCGAGTGTACTCACCACCCTCTACTTTCCAACCATACAGATTAATTTAGTGAGTCTGAAGCTTTGAGTGGATCGTGTGGTCTTTTGACATTTTCTGGGTATTACCACATGTGGTCAATTTTTTAATTTGTATTTTTATTTTCTAGTGGCTCATAAACTGTGTTTATATAGATACTATTTATGATTTTGTAAGTTAACTTTTGATTGCCTTGTGTTTTATAAATAACTTTATGTATGAATCTTTTGATATTGTTGTTGAGATTGTCTTGAGTGGACTTTAAAATCTTGAAGTTGTGGTTGGATGTGAATATAGAAGTGTGTTTGAAATTGTTTACAACTTTTTTGGGATTTTAAAAACATAGCCATTGTACTGCCCGAATTTAAAAAGAAAAAGAAAAAGAATAGATATTCAGTTAGCCTTGCATAGTCAGATTAAGGATACTGTGAGTGTCTTTAGCTCGGTTATGCGACGGTTGTCATACCTGATGTGGTAATAGGTTGTGACAACTAAATTTCTATTAGAGCCATGATTTTACGTTTCCAAAAGTGTTATTTTTAGTTTCAAAATGTTTATAAGCCTTAGGAATCGAGTCTCGGTGTCAAAAGTCTTTGGTCGAGAAGTTGAGTCTCGGATTGTTAAGTTGATGTCCTTAATGATCAGATGATTTTGACCTCGATCAGAGTACTTGCCGACATTCCTTAGGATGTTTGGGATATCGGATAAGCTAGGCTTAGTTTGATCTATTTTATTAAACAATGTCTTTTTCTTTGATTCTATAGAGATAGCATTCCCTATCTATTTGATCAATCAAGTAAGAATTTCGAGGATGAAATTTTTTTAAGGGGGAGAGTTGTAATATCCTCCCTCCTAAAATTGTTAAAAGATTAAAATGTTAGATTGAGTCAGATGAGTTATTTTAGAAAACATTACAAGATAGTGTATACACTCATTTGATATGTTCCGGAGTAGGAAAGATTTTTACTGGTCATGATGTAATTGTCTGTTGATTTTGTCCTGGATTTTTTTGATGAATTTTAATTAGTGAATTGGGAATAAATGACAAATGACTCCGTTAAATGGATGACAAGTGGCTTGAGTATACTTGTGACAAGTGGCACTTTAAGTTTGCAACAAATGGCATTTTAAAATTGTGACATGTGTAGCTTTATAAATGATGAAATGTGTAGCCTTACAATTGGTGACATGTGTAGTCTTACAATTGGTAAAATGTGGAGCCTTAAAATGAGTGACATGTGGAGCCTAAAGTAAGTGACACATGGACCAATGAAATAGTGACACATGGAACAACACATGGATTAGTTTGACCCTCTTAAATTTTCTTGAGAAAATGGATGAAAAGACAATAGAAGTCAGAGCAAAGGTCTGCCATAAGGTTAGAAGAGAGAGAAAAACAAAAATGAGAGGAGAAGGAAAGAAGTTATCAAGGTAAGTTGAAATTCTAGTTTCAATTTCATCTTTCTCTTTCAATCTGCTTTTCATATCTTTAGAGCACCAATTTGAATAAACTCAAAGAATAAAAGTTGTAGATATATGTCTTAACTTGATCTTTGTGATAGTGGATTTACAAAATAGTAACTAGAGCTCGAGTTATACTTGTTTCCCTAATACTGTCTGTGATAGATCCCTGTGTAGGAACCTTGTATTATTTCCTGATTTTTTAGGACCTTAAAGTCCAAATTAGCGAAAGTGTAAAACATAAAAAATGGTTATTGATGTCTTATTAATGCTTCAGTGAAACAGTTTTGTTAGAAGATGTATTAATAATGATTTATTGAGGGTTGAGTATCAGTTGCCAGTTTATTTCTTACCAAAAATAGGACATAAATTGGATGGAGAATATATTTTAAATGGAGATGTTGTTTGTGTAATTTTTCGATATATTAAGAATAATGGAAGTCTACTTTCAGGGGGCATAAGAATTATGGTAATTAGATTTTTTTTAGAGAGAGTTATGATTAAAAGAAGACAGCTTATTCATAAAGGAACATTAGGAAGAAAAGGGTGTAAACGTTGCATATAAGGTTAGGTTAACTTGATGGTGGAGGAGATGACAGGGGAACTTGAGAATACTATCATTAAAACAAAAATGACATACAGTAACACTAGGCAATAACACTTTTGACAATATGTTATAAAATACCTATCTACGGTAAAATTATATCTTAAAATGTTATGATTCTTAATTTGATAAGTAACACTTTATGATTTTATAACATATAATTTATCATTGATAACAATTTTTTTAAGTGTTACTAAACATTATAAAAGGTTACTATTTTAAGATGTTACGAAAGTGATGTAAAATAATGACACTTTATATGAGTTACTTTAATAATAAATTTATAACACTTTATATGAGTTATCTT
>JANIHY010000208.1:32699772-32715239 GCA_027479065.1 Erythroxylum brevipes
GATTAAATTTATGAATTGAGATTGAATATGATTTGCTATATGAATTGATGTGATATGTGGATATGTGAATGTGTCAATTATTGACACGATATGATGATATGATATGAAAAATTTGAAAATCAAGATTTCGAAATGTGCCTTCGGGCAATTCCAATTTCCTTTTTCGATTATGTGTTATGTGGGTTTGGTCAGGTCCCATAAGTGGGACAAGTATGTACTTGTCTATTTTAAAGCCTTCTCCCGACTGCCCGCTAATGGTATTGGACTTCCGATCTCGAACTCCCATAAGTCACGGCTACACCGGACCGCGATGTAGGAAGGTGTAGTACGTTCCGTTCACGGCTGCACAGGACCGCTATATGGGAATGTGCAGTACGTTCTGTTTTGGATCGAACCAAATCATTTGATGTGTTATGTGTTTTATTTTGTTTATAAGTGTGATGCTTTCCATGATTTGATCGATGTTTACAAATATGAAAGAAATTAAGATTTACACGATTTTGATTTTGTTCATGAAAAGTGAGACATGTGAAAAATTTTGAGAAATAAACTATTGTGGATTTTTCAGCTAAGAATTTATTGAAATTGTTTGGCAATGATTTGAAAAGTTTGAGAAATAAGAAATTTGCCAAATTGTCTACTGTGAAACTTTTAAAATAAATGGCAAAAAGGTTTTGCAAAATGTTTTCGCTTATCTTTCAATTTATAAACACATTATCCACGAGCTATCAAGCTCACCCCCCTTTCATCCCCATCTCCAGGTATCAAGCAGGAGATCGGATGAAAGAAGGTCAAGGCCTATGTTCGATTTCGATTGTTTTATGTTTTATATATTGGGATTTTGGTATATGGCTTGGAACGCCATCGGTGTATTATAAGCATTTGTTTTCCGATGTATTTGAATTATGAGATATGTATATTAAGTTGAGTTACGGAATTGATTATGATTATGTTTGAGTTGTGTTCGGACTGAATTATGAATTTGTGTATTAATTTGAGATATGATTCTGATTGGGGATTGAGACTTTTTGAAGTGTTTTAGAAATAAGATTGTGTTTGTTTGTGTTGAGTTTTCGGACGGGAGAGTCCGATGATTCTAGATTTTTGTTTGGGTATTATAGAAGTGTTCATTTGCCAATTGCAGGTTTTGGGTTTTTTTGAAATGCAACCGTTATGCTGCCGAAATTTTTATGGCAAAGAAAGAATAAGAATAAGATATAGGATTTTGTTAATAATTTTGAAAAATGATGAGTAAGAAAAATCAAGTAATTTGAGATTAGTATAAGATTAAGGACAAATTTCCGAAAAAGGAAATTGTATGAATTGGCATGAGTTTGAATAAAGATGGTTATAAGAAAAAGAAAAAAATTTAGACCAATTTCGGATTGATGTAGTCTAAGGTTTCCAACGCGATAGTAGTTTGCTACGCTATTTGTGTTCGGATGTCGGATTCAGTTTTTGTTCCACTTTTGTTTGTTTGTTTCGATTTTGAATTCGCTCTCCAATTTCGTTTCCGTATTTTGTGATCTGATTCGGTGTTTCGATTCTGCTTCGTTATTTGTTTTGCTTTCGATGCATTCACCTTTTGATTTCGTTTCGTTGCGATTTTTGATATGCTTCGTTTTCGCTTTCGTTTTCGATTTGTATTCGATCCGATTAGCTTCGTGTTCGTTTCATTTCTTTCGCTTTGGTTTTCGATTTCGTTCTTTCGATTCGGTTTCGATCCACTTTTCGGATTTGTTTTTCGTTTCTATCTCTGCTTTTCCGGTTGGGATCTGGTCACACAAGTAGACAGAAGTTCAGGAAGCCTTAGATAAAAAAATTAAGGAAATTAATACTAAGGTTGATGAACTAGGTGATGCAGTAGGTGATCTTCATGAGGAAATAACATTTCTATGTCTAAAGTGAACTATCTTTTTCATTAATAACAAATAGGGGGAGAACAACAGAAAGGAGAATTAGAATTAGAATTTTTTTTGTTTATCATTGTATATCTTGCTTTATTTGTATGAATATTATTTTTATTTTTTAATATTATGATTATTTGTTATCATCAAAAAGGGGGAGCTTGTTAAGTCAAGAAGACTTCACTTCTTCTATTGATTCTGATGAAAGTCAAATAATAATAATAATAGAAGTATGTGAACTGTTTTGATGAATTTGATAAGAGCATAGATAAATGTAAGTGGTACAAATCATCAAATAAAGACGATACTTAAGTAAAAACTGAATAAGATAAAAAGTGATTAAGTCTAAGACAGTAAACGAAGCCTATGAATCTATGCAAGATGATGTAATTGAAGAACATACTAGAACTTTAGTTAGTTAGAGTTGGTTACAGGACTGAATTTAAGACTTTAGAAGACTCTACAAGCAGACTTCTCAAAGAAGACCGTTGGAGATTTAGGTTATAAATATTAGTTATAGTCTTAAACTTTAAGAAAAGGGAAGAATTCTGAATGTACAAAACATACTTAAGAGAAATTTTGTGCTCAAGTGCTCACGCTGTGAAAAATATTCTGAGAGGAAAGAAAGAGAGCAAATACATCTGTAACATAAAGCTCAAACAACATCTTTTCAAGTGAAAGAAAGGCTAAAGCCTGAAGAGGCTAAGGAAATAGATAAAGAATACTTTGTGAAAGAGACCTAAAGAAGCTCTGCAAGTGTAGAAATAATACTTGTAACATTGAAGGAGATAGTGAAATCTCAGATGAACTCTGAGGATTGGACGTAGCTCAAGGTTAAGGGTAAACCGGTATAAATCGCGGTGTCATATTCTCTAACTCTTACCTCTTTAATTGTCTTGTTGTTAGAAGAATAGATACTAATTTTTGCTGTTGCATTACTCATCAAATTAAGTGCGTTGTTTTGTAATCATCTGAATTTGTCAAGTGCGTTGTTTTGTAATCATCTGAATTTGTCAAGAAAATCAAGAAGATTTTAAAGATTAATATCTTAGACAATTTAAAACAATTTAACACCCCTTCTTATGTATTTTACATATTGTACGTGATTTCTATATTAACAAGTGATTTACTTCAACTTTGCCATTCATAAGCTACGCCCTGTAGAAGGGAGACAGCACAGTGCACCATCTACTCTGCTGGACAACTAATCTCATCCAACACTCTCTTCATCTTCTCAATCTGGAACTCAACCCTTTTAGATTTGTCCAGAGATGTCCGAGTAAATTCCTCTACTCCATACTTCTGCAGCTGATCAACTGAAGTCTTGGGTGTAGTCATACGATGCAGTAACATCATCATATCCTAGGACAACTTAAATAAAGCCTCTCCCTAAGCTGGAGGAGGGGGTGGCACCTCAGCTGCACCTCGATTGAGCCCAGAGGGTCCAAATATTGATGGACGAGTTTGTTCTAGATGATTTCTCTCATCAACTTTGTCAATGGCATCATATGATCTCTCCATCGTTAATTCTAAAATCAAAACATAAGACAACCACATTAAGCCAGACATAACTTTTACACACAAGTATAAGAAAGACTTAAATGCTGGTTAAACCAGAATTACCTAAACCATGCTCTGATACCAAAAAGTGTAACACCTACATACCCCTGGGAGGATATATGGATGCCACATAAGACAGTAAAAACAATTCAAAACATTTTGCAGAAGCATAGCATTCAAAATCTTCCATTGGAAGCAATTCAAAACAAACATACACCGTATTATACGCTAAACTTAAAACAAACTTGTTTCAAACCATACATACATTATATCATATGAACTTAAAACCGAAAATCAGCCTGAAACATAGTTATTACAAATACTTATAACAATTCAGAGTCACACACTTTATATACAAGCCAAAATAAACCCAAAATACATTTTTGTCAAAACAAGACTCAGACTTTATTGGCCACTGTGGTTCACTAATCCCAGTCTTTATAATCCTCACTCTGAACCTACACAGGGCAAATCCACTGTGCTAAGCATATAGCTTAGTGAGTAATAACTAATCTATACATAAACTGACAACTAATTATACACAATCATGGTATAACAGAAGCATGCATTACCAGTTTATCAAAACAAACAATTCAAACATATTGTATCTCATAATAGATTTTATAATTAACAGAACTGAATATCAAAAGAGGGTATAAACCCTTCCGAATCAGAACAAAATTTTAAAATCAACAAATATTATAATACAAAATTAGATGACTACTAAACCCATTTATAGAAGCGGGTAACGTGTAGCGCCCCCTTACCGCAGGGTACGCACCGGGACGCCCGTGGGTCGTTCCGACGTATATCCCACAATAAGGGTGCACTATAATCGATCATTTTTATAATCCACATGGCATCAATACAATAAAACCGCAATATCAAAATCACTGAATTTTAAAACCATAATGCTTTCCTCATTTCATAACATCAAATAGAAATATAGACAAGTCTATCAGTTCCCTACAGTCTAAATACAGTACCCCAAAAAGGAAACTGATACAAAATCTATACTATGACATCCCCAAAAATCAATCCCAGCTGACCAACCTGTGAGCCATAACTTCTCTTGCCAACGCGCTCTCACGGCAGGAAAAGTCTATCACTGGAGCTAGGAGTCTAATTTATCAGTCCTGAAAAATAGATGCAATTTTGGGTGAGTTTGTGAACTCAATAAGAAACCATCATCGATGGTTCACTCAATTCATGCATTACGCAAATTGCGTACAACACATCAAAATAACATTCAAAATATCATTTAGCAGTTTGCAATCTCTCATACCATCACAGAACTCAGTAATTAACACAAATCAGTTATCACATTGGTATGCAATGCATATGTGACTCTTTTCCAGTTTATTTCAGTGTTGTGACTGAGCTCTTATTCAGTGACAGTGTTCAGTAGACATGTCTAGGGAGTAGGAGAGCCCTCACGCAGGATGCACTAACTCCCCTCGAGCTCGAGGCTCGGTTCAGTAACAGTGTTCGAGCTCAAAGCTCTTTTCAGTAATAGTGGCGACTCAGGTCACAACGTTCATTATCTGTTCATGCATTTATGGATGAAATGCACAATGCCCAATAATTCCCAGTCCTATGGCTATAAAAGCCCATTTAACACAGTCTCCCATAATCACGTATCAGTCAAATCCAATTTATCAAAAGCATGCATTTCGAACCTAATCATTCACGTATTCATACAATTCACATTGGCAAACAGTTCACATAGAGCATTTAACAATCAGAAATTAAGGAACCAACTAGGTTACTCACCTGTAACTTCCGAGCTACTGCCTGGAAGTCCTAACAATGTCCGTGGAATGACGATCCAACGGCGCCTCTATAACAATTAAAGCATTACCCATTACTAGATGCTCGATCAAAATAGTTCAATGATGCATAAGTCTTAATGAAAATATGTACTATGCGTTTTCATGGTTTTCTGGCGCTATCACCCGATTTCGCTACCTTATGCCCAATTCTAACTCTTCACTCAAAAGATCAATCGTGATTTATTTCATTACTAAAAATTCAGTTCAATCCCTCAAGTCATACACCTTATAGCAATTCCCAAGAAAACCTATTCATTGGGTCAAATTTATCCATTGAAGACTCCAATTTAGACTCCCAATATCAATATACAATTCTAAGGTTGCAATAGGAACTATAACCGACTTTCTCTCAATGATTGGTACCATACAAAATTAAATTCTAACTTTCATTCTTTTCCTCATACGTGGGCCTCTTTCTCTAGTTTATAACAAATCAAGAATCATCTCAATTGGAGGTCTACACTATAAAATATGCCCCAAAAACCAAACTGTTTCATTTCAGAAAACTGCCCCTCGTCGCGACCAAGAATCCCACATCGCGACGTAAATCGACGTGCTCGTCGCGACGTGCCGCTCTGCTCGTCGCGACGAGAACCTAATTCGCTCATCGCGATGAGAGCGCTCGTCGCGGCGAGTATGCATTTTACTCGTCGCGGCGAGGCTACCCACAGACGTCGCGACGTGCGGCCCCATCGTCTTCTCCGATCGACTTTTTCCCATTTCTCTCTCTGAAAACCAGTATTAAATCACTCTAACTACCCAATCCTTTATAATAAATGTCGTAAATGCATCAAACAACCCTAAATAACAAAATTAAACCATTAAACTTACCAAATCGAAGCTCAATCCTTAAACCCTAAAATCTCTGAAAATCTCTAAATCCTCTAACACTAACGATGATCCTCCATAGCCAAGCCAAACATCAACATCTCCAAGGTTCCAGTAGATCTTTATCCACAATGGAAGAGAAACCAACAAGAATCTCCAAGGGGAAAGGTTGAAATCGTCGAAGGAAAGAGGAAGGAGGGAAAGCCTTAGGTTTTTTCTCAAGGTTTAACAAAGAGAAGTTTGAATTTAGAGCAATATAAGGGTTAATTTCAACCTATAGCTCTTAAGACATAAGTTCTCAAATTCATTTAAATTTCAGTCTCTAAATTTCAATGGCTCAACATTTTTATTCCTAAAGTCACAAATTAAATTTTCCATGCCATTTGCCAATCAATTTCGGAACCAGAATCTAATTCATCAGTCTTTAGGTCATTTTTCCAGTCTGGACTCATAACTCTAAAAATTTCAGGAAAATTCCTATAAATCCTCAAAAATATAAAACACTCGATCCTATACTCCATTTTCAATTTCCAATTCCCTAAAATTCAATTCTCACTCCAACTCAACTATACAACCCAATTATTCTTAAATTCTCAATCAAATCACAATTTAACCAATTCATGTTCACAATTAAATGCCAGAAAATATCATGAATGCATATACCTATGAATGCATGTGCAATTAATTCATTCCTCTATAATTAGAGGTCAATGAATGCTCAATGAATAAAATGCAATATGAAATCCTATCCCGTCCCAAATTACTAATATGCTCATCACATCGGTAACGGGATGTTACAACAACAAACACAAACTGGCTTCTAAACTCAACTTCTCGAGGGATATTTTGGAATTTTTTAGGCCAAGTAAAACATAATTGTTACCTTAATTAGAAAAGACTATAGAGAGAGGGGGAGAACCTAATTTTCATGTGCCTCTATTTGCTACATTAGGAACGATTCAAGGAAGGAGAAGAAGAGGAGAAAGGAAGAGGGAAGAAGAAGGGTTGTTGTTGCTGTTGTTGTCTTCCCGATCCATCCCAACCCTTCCAAGTGACATTTTTATTTTATTTTTATTATTCTTTCTTTTGAATGTATGAGATGGATTTAATAGTGATAGATTTGGGTTTGATGATGATGTTCTAAACTCCTTTAGAGATTTGTTCTTGAATCAATGTTAATGTGATTTCTTTTAATGTTATTACATTATGTATTGTGATTATTTGTTGTATTTGCATGCTTCAGTAACAAATTGAGAGAGTGAGTCAATAGCAAAATGATTAGATTGGGTAATGAGAGTTAAATAATTTAATAGATCACGTAAATAATCAAATCGTTAATTTATATGAAGAGAGATCTCTTGTGAGAACCTGATAGTCTATTAGGGGGCTTAAAATCTAATTAGATGTGTGGGCTTTTCTGTTAATTGAGAGATCGCAAATTCTATAATTCAATTAAGGGTTATGATTTAGGATTTAATGATTATAACTCGAGAGAGAGTAATGTACCCTTTAAAAGTTTAAGACTGATATAATATTAACTCAAAAGTAATCAAGTTAGCATTTGATGATAGGATCAATCCCCTCTCTTATAGTCGACTAATCTACCTTATGTGATTTTTGATTGTTTATTGGTGGTGCTTAATTTTGATTTCTTTGTGTTAATTTTACAATTTCATTTGTCATTTTAGTTATCCTTTAGGCCTCAGACAACTTAGAATTCAATTAATCCACCAACTCCTTGAGAGATCGACACCTCATATACTACACTCATGACCCATGCACTTACGATATTTTAAGGGATAAGAAATTCTAAACTTGCCCACTCGATCAAGTTTTTGGGGAATTATTAGGATTAGTATAATTCTTTTAGTCTAAGGAGTTTTTACTATTTTGTGATGGTGTATTTGCATAGACACTATAGTTACTATAAATTCAAGTTGGATTACCGAAACATTAGAGCTTGACATCACCCATTTAGAGCAAGTAATCTGAAGAGCTAGACATGAAGAGGAAGAGAATACCGAAGAAACCATGGCAAAGGAATTTCATCAAAAGTTTCAACAAGAAGGAAACTAAGGAACCTAACCGCGAACCCTAAAGATTTCATGAGAATGGTGTCACCAGACCACTTGTTCAAGCATCTTCACTTGAAATTAAACCAGCTTTATTAAACATGCTACAAACTAATGTTCAATTTTATTGGCTAACTAATAGGGTTCCTAACGCTTAAATAGTGATTTCTTAAAAATATGTGATACTTTTCGATGTTATGGGATGTTGGAAGATGTCGTTAAGATGAGGCTCTTCCCTTTCACACTAAGGGATAAAGCTAAGGCATGGCATCACTCATTAAGTCCCACGAATGTTACAACTTAGGAACAATTACTGTAAGTATTCTTATATTAGTACTTCCCCCTCGCGAAGACTACAAAGATAATCAAGGAAATCACAAGCTTTCAATAAAGTGATGGGGAGTCACTTTATGAGGCTTAGGAAAGGTACAAAGATTTGCAAAGGAAGTGCCCTCACCACAACCTACCTAAAGAGTTCCTTTTGCAAACCTTTTATAATGGAGTGAACCTACCTACTTGAGGCACCATGGATGCAGCATCAGGAGGATATTTGATGAGGAAGATGGTGGATCAAACAGGAGAGTTACTAGAGGCAATGGCTAGTAACAATTGTCTTTGGACAATGGCCAGGAATAGACAACATACAACCCTCCGTGAGCAAAAGGGAGCTTTATTTATTGACCCATTCCCTAAAATGCAAGCTAAAATTGATAATTTGACCCAACAGCTAAATAATATGAAATCCTCTTCTTTAGCTACTATGAAAGTTATTCATTAAAGATGTGAGCTATGTGGACAAGATAACCATGACACCATTGATTGCTTTTTAATGAAAGACCATGAATTGGAATGAGTAAAATATATGGGAGCGCAATTTGGTTAAGAAGGGGGGAACAACCCCTATTCAAACATATATAATCCTAGGTGGAAAAAATACTCAAACTTTTCTTGGTCAAACAATACTGGAGATCAATTTCGACCTCAAGGACTACTTGGTTTCCAATAAGAGAAAAAAAAACTTGATGGAATCTAAGTTAGATAAGATCTTAGAAAAGATTGAGGGTATGGATGATGCTCACAAGAGGTTAAAAGGATGAATTGAACAAGTAACAAAGAACCACGCCTTGTCCATCCATAACTTAAAGGTTCAAATGATCCAATTGGTGAATATGTTGTCTACATTAAGTCCGAGAAGCCTTTTAAGAAATACAAAATCAAAACCAATGGAGCAACTATAAGCAATTACATTGCAAAGTGGGAAGGAACTCAAACAACCTATAAAGCCAAAAAGTGTCCCCCCTGCAGAGAAAGACAAGGAAAAGGAGAAAGACATGGACATGAGTGAATACCCTCCATACTTTCCCTCTTCCATATCCACCCAAAATTCCATAACCCCAACAACTTCATCCAAGCAAACTAGATGAACAATTTGTGAAGTTCATAGAGAAATTGAAGACTTTACAACTAAATCTTACATTTTTTTAGGCTTTAGAACATATGCCCAAGTATGCTAA
Source organism: Erythroxylum brevipes (assembly GCA_027479065.1). Classification (NCBI taxonomy): domain Eukaryota; kingdom Viridiplantae; phylum Streptophyta; class Magnoliopsida; order Malpighiales; family Erythroxylaceae; genus Erythroxylum; species Erythroxylum brevipes. The sequence goes on from JANIHY010000208.1 coordinate 32,709,486, forward strand.
GTTTTTTAAGGACATATTATCAAAGAAGCGTACTTGAAAAGAGAACCAAACGGTAACCTTAACTGGAAGTTGTAGTTCCATAGTCACCAATCAAATGCCTTCTAAGCTAAAAGATCCAGGGAGTTTTTCAACACCCTATGTGGTTGGTGAATTTAAGTTCGTAAAGTGCCTATATGATTTAGGAGAAAGCATTAATCTTAAGCCTTTGTAGATATTCCAGAAATTGGGACTCGGTGAGTTCAAGCCAACTGCAATGCTAATTCAACTAGCTGATCTATCTATTAAAAGACCATTTGGAATGGTGGATGATATTTTGATACAAGTGGATAAGTTCATTGTTCCTGTGGACTTTATTGTTCTTGATTCCTGTGGACTTTATTGTTCTTGATTTTGAAGAAGATAAGAATTGTCTACTAATTCTTAGACAACCTTTCATGAACATGTGTAAATCATTGATTGATGTTTATGAAGGTAAATTGATCGTTAGGATTGGTGAAAATCTAGTAGAGTTCAATATGAAAGAATCCAAAGCAAAACAGTGCTTGCATGAAGATTGACATTACAAATGAAAGTGTGCAAGAGCAAGTAAGAAGCTGCATGTAGAAGTCAAATAAGTAGAAGTGGAGATAGATGATGAAGCTAAAAAGGCAAACGAAGCTAAGTCTGAAGGAGATGTTGAATTAGGGAAGTTGGGTGTTTAGACCCATCAAAAAATATTAGTGTGAACTGAAGCACATATACCACCATCCAGAAAGAAGCCACAAACCTTATAGCTTAAACGTTTACCCACACATCACCAATACACTTTCCTAGGTAAAGTTCAAACTCTACCCATCATCATTTCCAATCAATTTGATGGTAAACAAGAAAATAGGGTGGTTGAGACTATTAGGAAGTAGATGAAGGTCATGGGATGGAAAATATCCAACATTCGAGGTATAAGCCCAAATATATGTATGCATAGGATAAAACTTGAAGAAGGAAGCAGAGTTTTGAGGGAACATCAACGTAGGTTGAACCCACACATAAAGGAAGTGGTCAAAAAGGATGTAGTAAAGCTTTTATATATGGGTATCATATATTCTATATCTGATAGTGAATGGTTTAGCTCAGCACGATATGTATCAAAGAAGGGTGGAATGATCATAAAGGAAAGTAAGAGTGGAGAAGTAATTTTGATAAGAATAATCATTGGATGGGGAGTGTGCATAGACTATCGCAAACTCAATAAGATGACTAAAAAGGACCATTTTCCTCTCCCATTTGTAAATCAAATGAAAGAAAGAGTGGCAGATCACTCACTCTACTGCTTTTTAGATGGTTACTTTAGGTACAATCAGATATTCATCTACCCCAAAGTTTAAAAAATGACCACATTCACAAGTCCTTTGGTACCTTTGTGCATAGATGGATGTCACTCGGGTTATGCAATGCCCCAGCTACATTTCAAAGGCTTATGATGTCTATCTTTACCGATATAATTGAAGATATTATGGAAGTCTTCATAGATGGTTTCTTTGTCTTTGGAGACTATTTTAAAGAAGTATCTAACCAATTTGGACAAGGTATTCCAAAGATGTGAAGAATCGCGTTTAGTGTTGAATTGGGAGAAGTGTCAATTTATGGTGCAAGAGGGGATAATGCTCGAACATAAAATTTTGCACTAAGGATTTGAAGTGGAAAGAGCAAAGACAAAGATTATAGAAAAGCTTCCACCTCTAATTAATTTCAAGGGTAAGCGGGCATTCCTAGGCCATGTTGGGTTCTACTGTTACTTTAACAAGGGTTTCTCACAGATTGTGAGACCCTTGACAAACTTGCTAGTCAAGGATATGCCTTTCCATTTTGATCATAACTGCTTATCTACATTCAATCAATTAAAGGAGGCAATAACATCAACCTCAATTTTAGCACCACCTAATTAGACGCTCCCATTCGAGGTTATGTGCGATGCAAGCAACCAAACTATAGGTTACATGCTGGGTCAAAGAAAAGATAAAATGTTACATGCAATTTACTACGCAAGCAAGACACTTACAAGACCTCAATTGAACTACACCACCATGGAAAAAGAATTACTTATAGTGGTGTATGCATGTAATAAGTTTCGCCCATATCTTTTAGGCTCTAAAGTGATAATATTTACCAATCACATTACAGTTAAATATTTGTTTGCCAAGAAGGATGCAAAACTGAGACTTATTCGATGGTTATTACTGTTACAAGAAGAGTTTGATATAGAAATCAGAGATAAGAAGGGAGCGAAAAAATTTATTTATATACCATTTATCACATCTGGAAGGGGACGAATGTGAGATAAGTGATGATATTAATGAAAAATTCCCTAATGGAACCCTGATGCTTCTCAATAACATGGCGACACCATGGTTCGTAGATATCACAAACTTTGTCTTTAGTGGTAAGATCCCTTTTGACGTGTCATATCAATAGAGAAAACGATTCTTGCATGAGTGCACCCAATATTTATGGGATGAACCAATCTTATATAAAACTTATGTTGATAGGATGATGAGGCAATGTGTTTCAAAGGAAGAGATGTTGGATATATTAATACATTGTCATGAAGCACAATATGTTGGCCATTATGGAGCAAATTAAACAACATCTTGAGTACTTGAGTGTGGATTCTATTGTCCACATCTATTTAAGGATGCTCAAGCTTTCGTTCACAATGTGATTGTCGTTAGAGAGTGGGTAACATCTCCAAAAGAGATGAGATGCATTTATCCAACATCTTGGAAGTCGAAGTCTTCGATGTGTAGGGCATTAACTTCATGGGCCCTTTCCCATCATCCATGGAAAATAAATACATTTTAGTAGGAGTGGACTACGTATCTCGCTAAGCTGAAGCTGTGGCATCTCCAACTAATGATGGAAAAATTGTATCAAAAATAATAATAAGTGATGGGGAATGCATTTTGTAATAGATCTTTTGATATTCTCCTAAAATGATGTGAATTCCATCATTGAGTTGCCACTCCTTATCATCTGCAAACGAGTGCGCAAGTGGAAGTCATGAACTGAGAACTCAAACAAATTTCTAGAAAAGGCGGTGAATAGTTCTAGGAAGGACTAAACATTAAAGCTAGATGATGCCTAATGGGCTTATTGAATCTCTTTCAAGACACCCATCAGAAAAATGCCCTTTTGAGTTGTATATGGTAAAGTTTTTTATTTTCCTATGGAATTAGAACATCAAGCATATTGGGTAATGATGGTTTGAAATTTTGATTGGAAGCAAATGGGTGAGAAGTGACCTCGACAACTAAATGAACTTGAATAATTTCATTGCAATGAGTACAAAAATGTCAAACTTTATAAGGAGAAGGTGAAGAGATGGCATAACTCTCATTTTAAGCAGAAGGAATTCAAAGTAGGAGATGTAGTGTTGCTATACAATTCGAGGTTAAGGTTGTTCCCAGGAAAACTTAAATCATAATGAAGTGGATCGTTTACATTCACCTAAGTGTTTGCCCATGGAGCCTTCGACTTGGAAAATGCAAACAAAAAAACCTTTAAGATGAATGGGCATCGCTACAAGCTGTATCTCAGCAGAGTGGTCCCGAAGGAAAAGGAAGTAATTTCTTTCAGCTCAAAGAATTGAAAGCACTTCCTAAGATGAAAGGTCAAACTAATGACCATAACTTAGCAAGATTGGTAGTTAGATTGAATTATTGTGTAATTAGACTTGTTTTAAACTCTAAAAATAAGTTTTTAATGATTTGGAATGGTTTGTATTGCTAACTCTCTTATTCCTTATAAAGTAATTATAAGACAACAGCAATCTTGGATGCCAAGCTCATTTGGTCTTTAACACCATCGATATCACCACCTCAATCGCCATGACGAGTTCTTATACTCTAAGCTTTATCTTTTCATTTATGTCTTTATTTTGTTCTTATGTTTTCATATTCTTTTAATTTGATTCCCACCATGTATGTTATTTGTCCTTCTCATATTGAGGACAATGTGTTGTCTAAATATGGGAAAGGTTGCGTTATATGCATTATATGTTTTATTTTGAGTGTGAATTTTGCATATTATCTATTAGTTTTGTGTAGGTTTGCATGAAGTGGCTCGTGTGAATGTGTCAATGGCTAGGACTTAAAAGAATCAATTTAGCTTCAAGCATAGTCTTTTAGGTTGTTAAGATTTATTAGCTTGCAAAATTAGTGTCATAGATTGCTTTGGTTACATATGCATGTTAATTTGGATATGATGTTTGGTGCTTTGATTGTTTAGTTTGTTTTGTTTTTTGGATGAGGACAAGTAAAAGTTTGAGTGTGGGAATGTTGACAATTGTAGGTTGCATGATGTTAGTTGGCATTTTATTATGTTTTTAGTGGTTAATTAATTGATTCATGTATGTTTAGGGTTAGAATTGTGTTTGTTGGTCAGATATTTGTATTGTGAATGTTATATGGGTTAAAGCATGCTCTTGAGCTTTAATTTTGTGTATTTGAGATGGTTTGATGTATTTCTTAGTGTTTGAGATCAGATATCGAAGAATAGAGGAGATTCGAAGGAAGCTCGAAAGAAGACTCAGGGCCACAATTGTGGCAGAAGCGAGTAGGGAAGGCCATGATCATGACAAAAGCAATTTTTGAGTGCCACGATTCTACCTAAGGGCCATGGTTGTGGCCTGCACAACAACAAACATGGACAGACTTCTAAACTCAACTTTTCGAGGGATATTTTGGACTTTTTGGGGTCTGTTAAAACCTAGTTTTTACCCTATTTAGAAAAGACTATAGAGAGAGGGGGAGAACCTAATTTTTGTATGCCTTCATTTGCTACACTGGGAAAGATTCAAAGAAGGAGAAGAAGAGGAGAGAAAAGGAGAAAGGAAGAGAGAAGAAGAAGGGATGTTGTTGTTGCTGTCTTCCCAATCCATCCCGACCCTTCCAAGTGACATTTTTCATTTCATCTTTGTTATTCTTTCTTTTGAATTTATGAGATGGATTTGATAGTGACAGATTTGGGTTTGAAGATGATGTTCTAAACACCTTTAGGGATTTGTTCTTGAATCAATGTTAAAGTAATTTCTTTTGATGTTAATACGTTGGGTATTATGATTATTTGTTGTATTTGCGTGCTTCGGTAACAAAACAATAGAGTGAACCGACAGAAAAATGATTAGATTGGGTAATGAGAGTTAAACAATCTAACAGATCATGCAAATAATCAAATTAATAATTTATAAGAATAGAGATCTCATGTGAGGACCTGATAGTTTATTAGGGGACTTAAGATCTAATTAGGCGTGTGGGCTTTTTGTTAATTGAGAGATTGCAAATTCCATAATTCAATTAGGGGTTATGATTTAGGGTTTAATAATTATAATGAGAGAGAGAGTAATCCACCCTTTGAAAATCTAAGACCGATACCTTATTAACTCAAAAGTAATCAAATTAGCATTTGATGATAGGATAAATCCCTCTCTTATAAGTGGCTAATCTTCCTTGTATGATTTTTTATTATTCATTGGTGGTGTTTAATTTTGATTTCTTTGTGTTAATTTTATAATTTCATTTTCATTCAATCCATATTTGCTTCTTTACTTTTCTGTTTAGTTTTCCTTTTCATTTTAGTTATCCTCTATGTAGCACCCCACTCCCGACGAGACCCGAACCCGATATCCACGGTGATATCCGAGCCCGTGACCCGCTAGGGTGGCGTACTAGAACGACCATTACCTTTCAAAACCAGTTATAACATTTTCTTTTTCTTTTA